>OX632356.1:7853400-7958400 GCA_951751655.1 Ophion costatus
GTGTGTGTATGTGTATATGTATTATCCAAATAAAATTGGTTCAAGCTGCCTGAAATTCGTTAATCACCAATCGCCCCGGATACAAGATAACATTTATTATTTTTCCTTTTACTTATTGCACGTTTATGCGTGTATGAAAGACTAGGCAGGTTCAAAATTTCGAAAATTCGCTCGCCATTGATTGTTTACAACGAGGTGGCGAATGAATATGGGACTTCCTTGTGGGCGGCATTTATTGTATCGTTCGAAAATCTTATAAAACACCACGATATAGCGATAATTGCTGGAAATATCTATTTGAAAATTATAGCGGACTTGAATTGATATTCTTCAGGTACTGGAATGATGAGGTCGCGACTTCATGCACAATTGATACATTTTTTATTGACAAATCTTGTCAAGCAATAAAGTTGTTATTATTATTTAAAGAAAGGGCTGCCGCTGCTGCATGGCAAATCGGTGCAGATGCCACTAGCAGCGAGGCTCATCAGAAACGAAAAAGAAAAAAAATCACTTTCACATTTTCATTTGACCGGATAGATTTCTGAAATCTGGAAAGTTACAAAAAAAAGGCAAGCTGTAAATTCGATAAGCTTTAAGTTCGATTTTCGGCGAAAAAAACAACTTTAATAATTTATTATCAACAAACGGATAAACGTATCGAAAAATCATCAGGTCATATGCTAGAAAATGTTATGAACCATGCTGTGTAGAAATTTGAAGTAAATCGGACGAATAGATGCCAGGTTCGCACGACCTGGCAATAAGTTTCTCGAAATTTCGTTTTTTTTTAACGTTACGATAAATATCCTTAAACAGGAAAAAAAAGTTGTCTATTCTTTCGCAGCCTCCTTATCAACAAGCTTCTTACCAGCAAGCAAACGTCATTTTTCTAGACTCCCAATCTTCCTAGTTATCCTTCGAATAAAAATTCCTCGAAATACTCCCATCGATAAAGTAATCCGCGAACGTCCAGATTCCCTCGTCGTTCTCGCACAATCGTGTAAATCCGCTTAACTCCGAGGTTGGAATTAAATTTAAAAAAACGCTGCTCTTTCACCGCCGGTTGGTCAACCGAGCAAGTACTTCGTGCAATCGGCTCATTGCAATTTCTCGTAAAAGCTCGTTCTCTGTGTCGGAGTAATAACGCTTTGTCAAGGATTCCGTGAAGAGGAGACCAGAATTAATGAACATCAAAATATGAGCGTAAAGTCTGCGGCGAAAGCCCCACAAGAAATTCACCGTCTATATATAATTTCTCGTAATCGCAAATAACAATTATGACCGTAACTAAGATGCACTTGGTAGGCAAATGAGGTCAACTCTACTCTCGTATAATTCTCGACAAGTTCAGGAGCCCCCACCCCCCCCCCCCCCGTCGCTCTTTAAGATAGAACGAGAGGACCGAAGCGATGATTTAGCGCCGCGCTCATAATTCCGCGAGGCACGAGTGAGAGAACGAGGCACACGGAAGTGCAACGATGTACAAGCGGCATAGACTGCCGGAGACTTCGAGCAAGCCAGCAGGTCCTTCTCCTAAGAGTCGTGAGATTCGCTCGCGCATCGCGAGCACACAACACCGCGTTATTTTAATTGTAGTAGTATCGCGCTCCAAGTACGCAGAGAATAACGCCACAATGCACTATTACATATATAGTATACATAAAAGTTAAAGAGACGAAGAAAGAGACCGAGAAAGTGCGAGGGGGCGAGGGAGAAAGGGGAGGGGAAAAAAGAGAAAGGGTAGAGCTGCAGCAATGCACCAGAGGAGCAACCACGAGTGTATCTCTTCCACTCGGGAAGGTTTCCGCCAGCGATAGCCCGTAACGGAAGCGGAAAGTTTCCTTCCGGGATTACACGAGGGAGGGAAAGAGAGAGTGGAGCAGTGCGCCAGGCATCGCGAGAGCCAACCAGTCTGGCTGCGCTTTCCTCGTATTTTCCTCCATCCCTTACGGACGTACAGGTGTGTGTGTGAATATATATACACACACACACACACACACACACACACACACACACACACACACGCGCGCGCGCGCGCGCGCACACACACACACACACACACACACACACACACACACACACACACACACACACACACACACACACACACACACACACACACACACACACACACACACACACACACACACACACACACACACACACACACACACACACACACACACACACACACACACACACACACACACGCGCGCGCGCGCGCACACACACACATTCGTGTGTGTGTGTGTGTGTGTGTTTTATACGCATGAATATAGATAGTATAGTTTCCGTTGCGATCGCGTTAAATCTACCGACTGTGATCTCAAGCAAGAGTAGCGTGGGATAGCACGAGGAAGCCGGATTACGTGGCGCTGCCGAATTATTATGAAGAATTCGGTGTCCAGGCGCGGTCGCGGAAATGATTACTCCTGGACAGTGCTGGGCAAAATTGTAATAGAAAATTAACAATAACAAATTACTAAAGGTAATTTGTAATTAAATCGTATTCCATTGAAATTACTTTTGGTAATAATAATTGAATCGGAGTTCATTGAAATTACTTTCGATAATTGTAATCCAATTAGAGTCGATTGAAATTATTTCCAGTAATTGTAATTGGAGTTAATTAAAATTACATTGAGTCATTTTAATTAAATCGAAGTTCATTAAAATTACTTTCAGTGATTGTAATTGAATTAGAAATCATTACAATTACTTTCAGTGATTGTAATTGAATTAGAAATGATTAGAATTAACGATTACCGATAAAATTACCGATATTACCGATTACCGATTATTACCGATTACCGAAATTACCGATATAATTACCGAGAAATTAAAATTACCGCGCAATGTGGTTTCATTGGATTTTTTC
This sequence comes from Ophion costatus, assembly GCA_951751655.1. Classification (NCBI taxonomy): domain Eukaryota; kingdom Metazoa; phylum Arthropoda; class Insecta; order Hymenoptera; family Ichneumonidae; genus Ophion; species Ophion costatus. The sequence continues at coordinate 7,856,282 of OX632356.1, forward strand.
TGCTTGAGAGAATTCTATGCAACGAAATGAATATCTAGTTTTTTTTTTCGTAAAAACGAAGCTTTCTTATACAATATTTTGCAAAAATATTGTATAAAGAATAATTTTAGCGAAATTTAAGTTGCGCCATTCGAAGGAGCGGCCTTGAAAATAGTCGACAAAGTACTTTAGGAATTTTGTTACCCGACATTTTCATCGTAAATAATCACGTCGAAAAAAATACTTGTGAAAAGTGTCTTTGTGACGTTAAAGGGTTAATCGTAAGAAAATTGTAATTTATATAAAAAAGTAACAATTTTCCCAAGTAATTGTAATGAATAATACAAAAAATACTATTTTTTCCAGTAATTGTAATTGATAACGGAAAAATTACAATTCTTCCAAGTAATTGTAATTAGCAGCAAAAAATTACAATTTTTTCAAGTAATTTCATGTGGCAACAAAAAAATTACAATTATTTCGACTAATTGTAGTTGGTAATCACAAAATTACAAATGTTTATAGTAACTGTAATTGATAAATAAATATTTATAATTGTTTCCCGTAATTGTAATTAGTGACTAAATATTGCAGTTATTTACAGTAATTGTAATTTACGGGTAATGCAATTACAAAAGTAATGTCTGCTGCCCAATTCTGCTCCTGGAATCCTCATAAAAGGGCAAACATTTTTGGTGGTCTTGCATTTGGGTTTCGAGGGGTTCGGCTAGGGCATTTTAGGAATACGAATTTTTATGAAAATTCGTGTACCCTAACTTCAACTTCCATTTGCAAGGAATATTTTGTAACAATTCGAAAAATTGGCATACTTTTAACGAGTTTTGTGAAGGTGTAAGTCGTATCTCGAAACACGACTGCTTAACTGCGAATTCGGACGGAGCATAGTTTATAACATTTTTTATCGTATGGCTGGAGGATTTTTTAGAATATTTCAGTCTGTTTGTTGATAAGAAATGATTGAAGTTTTTTTTTGTCGGAAATCGAACCTAGTTCTCCAGTGCTTGCCATCTTCGTAGTTTTCAGAATTTTGGCAAGTCATATTTCGATGCACACAAATGATTCTGAAATATTGGTTTCTATGTGAAAAACTGAAGTTGATATTGAAATAATGTTGAATATTGCCAAGGTCAGTAATGGGTTTTTTTAAATGAGGATAAGTGTTCTTTATTTCCGAATAATTATTTGCGTAACGGAACAGGTAACTTTCGTTTCGAACTTGTTCCATTCGCCTCCAATGTTTGAAGCTACTTAAAATATTTAACAAAGTGTTTCGCCGATTTTGTGGACTGATTCAACGGTTATCCATTTGGCCAAAGATTCAACATATTTTAAAGAATTGAAGTGCGTTCGAGCTAACAAATCCATACGTTTGTCTTCGTAACGCAATCAACCCCACAATACCTATAGGCCCACATTTTTCGTTGTCTTCGAGCAATCATAAGTTGATCTCTCTGACTATTCGGTGCCCGAAAATATACATCTTTCGTTGCCTGTGTTCGATGCAAGATAATGCCATGTTCTGGCGTTTTGTTCTCTGAAATAAAAAGTATTATGTAGACCCAAAGTTGGCCCAAAGAAGGGCTGTTTGATTTACTTATCACGGCCAGCGCTCCATCATCAAGGTGTGTGGACTCACAAGGAACATCCCTCAGGTGTCCGCCTCCGATTTTGTTGAAACTCATATATGTGATAGAGCATCAAAAATTTTGAGACACGTATTTTTTTTTATCGGCGGAAAAACGGTTTTGAGGGGTGAAACGCACCCTCGAAAATGGGGATGTTTTTTCGTTTTTCGTCGATAACGTTTTAACGGTATGAGATATTAAAAAAATTCAAATTGCAACAATGTTTATTTTTTCATGTACTATACATTGGAGATGAGAACGATACCATTATCGACGAAAAACGAAAAACACCCCTATTTTTGAGGGCGCGTTTCACCCCTTAAAACCGTTTTTCCGCCGATAAAAAAAAATACGTATCGCTTACTTTTCGGTGCTTTATAACATATCCAAATTTCAACAATATCGAAGGGTGTCACCTGAGGGATGTTCCTTGTCAGCAACGTGAATCCTTCACATGGCATAAAGCACGCAGGGCCCATTCCTGCCCAAGTGCTTGTAGCAGCCAATGCGCTAAAACCGTGAACAAGCCGCATATTACACCTATACATTGAGTGGTAAGTAGTTAATACATAGAATACCCACACGTGATATAAAAAAATATACAGTTTGGTTGCTGCGAACCACGAATTCGTTCGAAGAATCTTTAGCGTAAATAACCTTACGCTAAACAGAGCAGAAAGCATAGGATGTGGAATTCTCTTGCGTCGAACACACGTGACGAAAAATTCATATCTTTCGGTACTGAATACCTGGAAATTTACAGATATTGGTAGCCACTTGATACCTGATTTTTGTGGTATCTGCAATCAAGCAGACGAATCCATATGTTTGGGTTCGCGATGCCTGAGGATATGAATTTTTCATTGTCTGCGATGGAGCAGACTAATCCATATACAACGCTTCCCAATGTCTAGAGAAGTATTCCATCCGATACAATTAATGCAAAACAAATAGTTCTACAGATATCTAGGTCATAGTTTTATACCTATAAAACAAATAGTTTATGTAGGTACGAAAATAGGTATACAGGTCATAGTTTTACAGGTATAATTTTTTTATTGTGTTCGAGCAACATATTAAAAATTCATCTGGTTATTGAGTACCTGAAGATACGAATTTTTCGTTACCCGTGTTCGATGCAACAGAATTCCACCGCTGTACCGACAATCGAGGTTGCAGTGTACACAAACGATCTCCCTGTACTGCTTGCCGTCCTATTCACAATATCGACGAATTTTTACAGATTCGAATTTGCGACACGAAGGACCTTCGTCGAATTTATTTTTGGCACACTTTACCCACCCATTTGACCCCTTTCTGGTGGCAAAGAGGTGACTATCTTATGTTAAACTGGTGGAGTACAATGAGCCATACCGCAAATTTTGTTCGATCACATTATTTTTGTATTTTTATTATTTTTGCAAAAAAATTGTTGCTTTATTATACGCCCAAGGGTTTATAAAAATCGACTATGAACTTTTTTTTTACACAGACTGATTTGATAATAGTAAACATTCGTTAAAGAAAGTGACATATTTTACCTTACCCGAGTCGAAATTTAGACCCTCCTTTGAATGCTCGAGAACCTATTTCCTTTGTAACGCACAGACCGCCGCCCTCCTTTGACTCCCCTTGAACTTATATGGAGAAATTTGCACCGTTGGCGACCCTCCTTTAGCCCTACTGAACCTTCTATTCAACCTCCTGAGCCTCCTTTCGGCCTATGGGCTCGGCTTGCGTGAACCTACACAACCTCGTTTTGGCCTAAAGTCCTATCTGTACCCTACAGAACCTCCTTTGAATCCAAAGCAGAAGGAAAATGAAAGATTGGATCCAAAGGAGGTTCTGTAGGGTCAAGCTATATCTGAAAAATAAATTATATGTGTGAATTAAAAATATGATGTTTGATTATTTGTTATAAGTTTGATTTATTAATTCGAAACGTGTACATACATTGTCACAACTATAAATTATTTCGTGTAACTGAAAATATTTTTTAATTATAATTATTCCTTCTTTGGAATATCGGTGAACTGCGGATGGGAGAGAAGGGGGGGCGAGCTGAGGGCAGCATATTGAAGGAGGCTTGAAGGAGGGTTAGTAGGGTCAGAAGAGGTTTAAAGGAGGGCTAGGAGGCTCTGCAAGCCACCGGTGAAAGGAGTCAAAGGAGAGTTAGTAGGGCGAAAGGAGGTTTAAAAGAGGGTCTGTAGGTTTGCGTAAGCATTAAATCAGGCTCACTAGGGTTTAAAGGAGGTTCAGATGAACCTACTAAACCTCCTTTGAGTGAAAAAGTCCAATTTCTGCCACTTTTGGAGGTTCAGTAGGTTCTGATATACATGTTTTTGAGATTTCCATTTGAACCTCTTGAACCTCCATTGAATGACAAATTGGGATCGAAAGGAGGTTTAAAGGAGGGTCTAAATTTCAACGCGGGTACCTTCTCCTACGCGGCGTGTTCGTCAGTGGCGTCGAGCTCGGTGGCGTCGCTCAGTGGCGTTAAGATTTTTATTTGTTTCACTTGGCGTCATGGCACTGCCGCGTATCTTGATATACACCAAGGCGCAGACGAGTCTATAGAAGCAGTTCGTACATAAAATCGAATCGTCGATTATTTCTTCATAGAACTAGGCATTTAATAACTTCCCTCCGGCGTCACCCTAGTTCTCATTTTTCCCATCTCTTAGAATATCAATAGGTATATGCAATGCAATTAACCTTGATATATATATATATATATATATATATATATATATATAGAGAGAGAGAGAGAGAGAGAGAGAGAGAGAGAGAGAGAGAGAGAGAGAGAGAGAGAGAGAGAGAGAGAGAGCGAGAGAGAGAGAGAGAGAGAGAGAGAGAGGGAGAAAGGGAGAGAGACGGAGATGGCGCAATCTCATGTCGAATCGACAATGGAACCTGACTATCAATCGAGCATTGGGCAAAGCGAGAAGAAAATGGCTGGTCAGTGCTCATTACTCCGTTGCCGTGGGCCACTTCTTTGCACAGCTACTGCTGCAAGTCCAGATATTTCCTCGTTGGGGCCTCTTTTCCCGCCGCCTCGACGTTTCTGCTCCCTCGAACTCTTTTGTTTCCCCGCTTAGAGTGCCAGGGGGCTCTTAGGGCGGCACCTGGTAAAAGTAAGAGAGCGAAGTTCGAGCACCGAATGGCCCTTCGTAAAATGGTATAGGCATCAAGAGTCTTTCCGCTGCCCCAGTCTCGGCCCGAGTTCTTTCATGTCGCGTCTTCGTTACTCTCGACGATTCGTCGAGTCAGAGATCAGGAGAAGTAACAGAGAAATAAAGGAGGGAGTGAGAGAGGGGATGGAAAGAATTCAAAAGCTGACAGTCAGCTTGCATTGCTCTTTACCGTACCGTGTCTTACTGGAGTATAAAATTTGGAAGCAAAAGACAGAGTACCGTCCGCCCAATGGTAATTCAAATTTTCGACTGCCTAAAGTATACTTGTACTTCTGATAAATGAGAATTTTTTACATGTCCCAATAATCATCTTTTAATACATACGAAACTATGAATATCGAAATATATCTAAATATATTAACATTATACGAAATATGGAAATAATTGATTTTCGTTCGGGTTTCTAAACCTAAACAAATCACCTGAAAAACGAGACTGCGCTATGTGCACAAATACCCCACGGTAACCGAATTTTGATTGGGTTTTTATTTTTGGTTTTTCAAATCCAGACCAAAATCCATTATGGTATTGCTACGTGCACAAATATATTTTGATCGACATTTGTTTGGGTTTTTTAGATGTTTCCAAAACCCAAACAAACCTCAAGAAATCTTCATTGCACGTCGGAAAAACGATCGCTGACTATGGCTATCACTACGTCGCGATAGCCGATCTTTGGTTTAGGTTTGTTTGCACAAATACTTGCAACAATAATCAAATTTTGGTTAGGGTTCGGTTGGCTTTGTTTGCAAAAATACTTGTCACAGAAACTAAATTTTTGTTGGGATTTGTTTGCACAAACACTTGTCACGATAACCAAATTTTCGTTTAGTTTTGGCTGGGTTTCGTTCCCCAAACGAACCATCAGTCGACTTCTGAAAAACTGGAGCTCGGTACGTGCATAAATATTTTTCAAATAATCGAATTTCGTTCCTTAACTCACGTTCATTCTTACGGATACAAAAAGCATATCGAATCTTCGTTGAAACTCAGCAGCGAGACTGCGTGTCGTTCTCGATCCCAAGTTTCCTGGTATCGGAGCTTTTTGTGAATCTGCTTTTTGTTACAAGTCAACTATACTTCTCGTTCGAAGCTTCCTTGAGTTTAATTATCGGCAGAAGTTAAATCGAAAGTTGGCTTGGTCGTCCGGATTTTGTCTACCAGATCTTCTCTGCTACTCCCACGTAGAACGTTTTTGTATCAAATTCCCAGAGCTACTTGTACGTCGTCGTACTTCAAGACCATGACTTTTTCGTCAAATCTCATTGTCAAGCTCTGCAAACGTTTGGTCTTGGCTTACTAAAGTGCAACCTTTTTTACAGTATGAAGGAAGCCATTTTTTGTTTCAACCGTTTTTGAGGTTGATTCCGATCCTCTCATGCTTCAATATTTGGGTTCCAGTTTAAATTTGAACGACACGAACCCTGCGCAGGGAAACCTCAAACTGTTGCCAGTTTCGAAGTCAGCTAAAGTGCATGAATATTCCTGGGCAGGATGGGCATCAAAATGTGAAAAGGTACCTAGGGGGCGAGTGCGCGATAGATTGATCGAAAACTTGGTAATGCGGTTCGGCCAATAAATTCAGAGATGGAGAATATTGGAAATTGCGTTAACAATGACATTGTCTACTCGGAGTGCACCGACAGCTCCGTTTTCCGATAAACTAATTAATGCGAGAACGATATAGAAAGTCTCAAACACATTGATGGACCTGTGCCTTGCGGTTCTGTGTCAGTATAGTCATCTAGAGATGACTACTAGAGATGACTACTATCTAGAGTCTGGCGTTCTGGAACCTGGTCAGGGGTGCGGTAGGGACAATTAAGGTCGAGTCCCTCCAATCGATGCACCGAACATTTCCGGCGTGTGATAATTAAGGCTTCTCATATTGCTCAGTTTCCACATTGATGAAGAGTCGGAGCATCACCCAGGCTTGATGACGTGCCGCAGCCGATGGCCAGACCTTATCAGAGTTCGACAGAGAAGCAATATTTACATATAGATTGACGAATATAAGGTGGCCACCCATTTTTTTCGCACGGTTGAAGTGCGCTTTTGAAATTATTTTTCGAGAAGTCTTTGATAAAATTATAGCGCTAATGTGAGAAACATAAATTACACTGTCTGACAACGACGGTAGTGGGGATAGGCACACGTCGAGTCTCTGTTTTTTATTCCGATTTCTACGGCTTGGTGCGCAACGACAAAGGGAAGTGATGGGCGATGAAGAGAGAAACAGCTCTTCTGTTTCATTGTGTTTGTTTAACTTTACTTGCCGAATTGCCGTATAAGCTGTATAATTACGAACGCAATAAAAAATAATATGTTGATTTGAAAGAAAAATGATTACGATTATATAATCATTGTAATTGAGTTTTCTATATAACCCACAAGTTTATTTCAATACTTAAGCAACCGCTATGAATCTGAATGATATTCATTTTTAGCATTTCGAGAAGATAATTTGGCATAGTCATGGCATGCCGGGTATTTTGGGTTACATTCCGATCAGCTTGTTTTTATGCTTTCCACCTGTCATTTCGTAATCTTAGAATTGACGCTCAACAAATAATTTATGAAATTCAAGCAGCCGTGATAAGTATGAAAAATCTTCGTAGAAAAATCCATGCTGAAAAGTTGGACTCTATAGCTATAAAAACGCGATACAAAAGAATTGTTACGGGAAATCCCGTAAGACGTCGTAGTGTATGGTTGCAAATGAAATTTATATTGATAATCGCGCCACCAAAACAGACGTAAACATCTGGGCCGAATAAAGTGGTGGTAGGTAAGGGGGGAGCATTGCCCTTTGCTAATGACACGTGGCGGCGCCTAGGGAATCAAAAAGTGGGGACGATAAGCGTGCCTCCCTTCACCGCATAAATTTAGCTCCGTTGCAAGCCCTGTATGGCAGACCGTGTGCGAAAGTCACCGTGCGATGTCAAGCCATGGCTGACCTTACGATGACAGAAAAGCCCTGGCCATGAGTCAATGTAATTAAACGACCGATGGTTGCACTGAGAAAAAAAATCATTGATCCAATATCATTGGTGTTATTGAATGAAATTTCGTGGATTCAGTTGTAAAATTGTTCGTGCAAATGATCGGATTTATTAGTCCAAATAAAACGCTATTGACTTTAATAACATGATAAAATTCAACGTTTCTTTTTATTTAAAATAATGATTGTTAGCCGAGAATAATATATTATTGAATCTATCTCAAAAATTGTCGCGAACAAATGGTATAGTTTTGAATGCATTTTCTGCAAGGAACGAAAAAAGCGTTTCAATTTTTAACATGAATATTGTTGATTCGAGTACACAAGAAAAATTGAATTCCGCTCGTTTGATTCAGATAAAATTTCTATTGAGTAAATATATTATTTTATTGTCTTCACCACATGCGATATTGATTTTCAAGTACAGGGTGTATAAAAATTATGTGTCGCCACTCCGCCAGGTGATTCTCCGAGTCACGTTCGGCGAAGATCACTCCCAACATGGACCTGCAAAATTGACCTTAGATCCCAAAACTCAAGGTCAAATTTTTTATTGGCTTGAAAAATTCTACTTAATGAGAGGAACAAAAGTCAGGAAGGAACCATGGGTCGCACGTGAGCCCGTCACACAGAAAATAAAAAATAAAATATTAAGAATTTGGAAATATGAGTTTCCCGGATCGTGGATAGAAGAAACACAACAATAGCAAATTAAGCAACAAAATAAAGCCCTCTGAATTCGTTATAAAATTATGCGAAAATAAAATTCGTTTCTTGCGCAAACTCAAAGTCATTAAAGTGTGGTCATTTTTATTTAATGTTTTTATACAGTCGCGTTAAATGAAAACGATATCTACTTGTTTTGAATAAATATCCGACTAAAATACATCTATGTTCATTAAAATTATATACTATATTTGATTTAAAAGAATATGCTATTAATATGACACGTGCATAATTGCACTGAATACATTACAGCAATCGATTCAATACGTTCTTCTTTGGTTGAAAAAATTCAACCAAATCTCATGTATGGCCGAGTACCACCGTAATTATAGCTGCGTGGAAACCCACAGTTCTCGGAGTAACCGCTAGAAAGTGTCGTATCTGTTCTTGTGAGTTGAATATCTGATGATCGTTCTAATGCTCACTTTTTATTTAAGATTTTCAAAAAAATTGAAAAACCTTCATTTTTTAAATAGAACAAATTCGATCAAACATTTTATCGTGACAATCCTATCCCATTCCAAAGAACTGTATGCGAACTTCTTTCAAATATTTTCAGCAATTCTCGTGAGTGTACATTTATTTGAACCAACAATCAAGAAATGTATGCAAGTGCACAGAGAATCATATTAAAAACATGACTTCTCGAATTACCAAAAATATTCTTTTGATTGCCATGAACATTTATTTAATCGAATTTTATTATTTCGAATCGATATGTTAATTTTTCAATCATGATATACACCTGTCTCTATCTCATGCAAATACTTTTGATATTATACGTAGTACGAAAACGTTACGTCTAACGGCATATTCTTTCCAATGCAGTAAAGAAATAATTCCTTCTATTGATTATATTTTTGTACGACATAAACAATGTGGTAGCAATCGCTTAATTATTTCACCTATACATCTACAGATTGTATATAGACTCATTTCAATAAATTATCATTTTATTTTAAGGATAATGGAGATATTGAGAGAACAGTAGTTCTATTCTATTCTAGAGAATAGAAGTATCTAAGAGTAATTATTTCACCCATTCTCTATACAGATTGTATATTGAATCGTTTCAATAAATTATCATTTTATTTTAAGGATAATGGAGATATTGAGCGAACAGAAGAGACTTTCAAATAAAATAATATGTTATTAAAATTAACCACATTTTCCAGTATTTTATACTATTGTAACAATGTCATACGAGTACATCAGTGTCACTCCGTGATCAGACATTTATTTGGGTCAACCACAGTATTTTTTTACTCAATTGATTTTTTTCTCAGTGTGTGAGACAGTCGTCGACTGGCCTAACGATTGGTGGATGTACTGTTTGTGAAAGTGAAGAAAGCGGTTTTCTCGAGATCTGATTAAAAGGGTTAAATAAGAGAACAAAAAATGCATGTCGATGGAAAATGCATGTAGTCTTAAAGATTATCATGAAGTAAGTTCACCTCAGCGTTTTACGGCAAGAGGAAGCGACTAAGAGCGGAGTTTGGAAATGCGTTGAAAACAATTCCTCTTTAGCCAGATCTTGTGCTATTCCATTTTTTTCCCAATTACCGTATATTTTGAATCGGCGGACGCATTTTTAATGCAGCAATGAAAAACACGATGGTGAGGAACCTTAGGTAAACGGTGGTGTATCCCACCTAGCTGGTGATCCGGTAAAACGTGAACTTCGATTTTATCACTTTTTTGAAAGGGTTGCCTGCTTTATTCATTTGAACCTTTCGTGAATACATGTAGTCAAGACAGTATGCTTGAAAGTAAAGACTATTTAGAACCAAATACGCAAAATTGATCTTCGGGTAATTGGATGTCGCTGAATCGAATGGCGATAATATAATAATTTTGCAATCAACCCCCGAGAAGAGGTTTAAAAATGTTTAAAAACCGTTTAATCGGGAACCTAACAATTTTCTCGAAAAACATGTCAAACAAAAGATATGTGGCTTCAAAAATTTTCAAAAATAAGAGAGAGAAAAAACGAAAAACCATTCATATGGGGGACAAAAGCCTCGGAGTTTAGAAAAATTAAAAAATATGAAATTCTTAATTATCTCGGGTTTTTTTTGTTGCGTATTGGTTTAGTAAGAGTTAACCTAACTTTCTAGAGTTGTTTTTATTTCTATTTATTGTATACGTAATCAAAAATGACGACTGAACATTGCCAAAATTACTGGTTGAGCATCACTGTCAGAAAGAGACGCACTATATGGATATAGCTATATGCGCATGCGCGGAACGCGCTCCAGCGGGTTTCATGCGTCCCTTGCACTCCCAGTGGTGCGCCGGCTGCAAAGCGATTTGTCTTGCAAACAAATTTTCATTCGTCTTTTTCTTCCTCATTTTCGAAGATATCAAGATGAACGTTCAATACTTTTTTATGTACTTTTATGTCCTGAACAATTTTCGTTTGACATGTTTTTCGAGAAAATGATTAACTTTCGAGTCAAACCGTTTTTAAATATTTTTTAACATTTTTAAACATTTTCTCAGGGGTTGATTGAAAAATTATTATCGCCATTTGATTCAGGGTGATTCAATTATCCTTAGATCATTTTTGCGTACTTATATCCAAAAAGTGCTTACTTTCGAAATTTTTACTGGACTAATGTATCTCTGGCCATCATTTTGATACGCCAGGTTAATTTTACCCGGATGTTACTTCATCTACAGGCCATCAACAAACTTTCGGTAATTTTATATTGGGAAAATCCGGAGTATACGTAAACATTCCTTAACATTTATGCATAATTGTAATTCAGAAATCATTAGATTAAATCGTTGTAAGAATTTATTAAAAACTTTCAATTTTGGGTGAGGATTCATTTAAAATTGCTGCGGGTCAACAAAACCAACTGACTCAACGCAAGATTAATCGACTCTTTTTAAACGTAAAGTGATCGAAAGAAAAACAGAGGGATAGTTAATCTCTTCAATTTTGTTTTGATCAATGTTACTATGTTTCAACTTTGTTTCGGTGAAATCGGTGTACCACGCTTCGGTGAAACTGCAAAATTGCCTCTTGACACGCCTCACCCAGAGGGGATGGGTTCACCCTTTGAAAACCAATTTCAAATGTGGAACCTCACCTTTCCAACAGAAGCCCTTAAACGAATTTCTCAATGTGTCAAGTTTACTAGAGCACTTTCTCACGGGACAATCGCTATAATTAAAAATTAAAATCACGAGCTCGTTCAAAAAGAAACGTCCGCGGTTTATTTTTTAAACTTGACCTCTTAAGTGCGATTGCTGAAAGCCAGGATTGACGATTTTTACGTAGAAGGTTGATGACCATTCTTCGTAAAAATGGTCAAGTCCACTTTCAGCAAATACTCTTACAAATGGTCAAGTCCACCTTCAGCACACTCTTCTTACAATCTAACTGTCTTGAATAAGCTTTATATGATGAAGACCTGGCTTAAACAATAACTCGCACACGAAAACAGAAGACCCGACTCATTCAATCAAAACCGTTAGGCGCCATTTCATACGTAATGATCACGTGCTGCTCTCTTCAAATCTAAGGCTGAATACTGACAGCCACGATAGCTCTCTCATGCCTGAAAATGTAGGTGAACTCGGCTTCGTCAAAATACGCACGGCCAATTCAAGCGAAATCGTATTTGCATTGGTGATACACAAGTCAACCTAACCCGATCATGAATTCCACGCAGATAAAGCCGTTTTGGGAGTGCTTATAATTTCTATACCTCGTATCGAGTCTCCTCCAATGCCTCAATCATGATGACGACAACATACCCAAAGAAAGAAAAGACCTAACAGTTCCATCATATTAGTGGTATTAGTATCTCGCATAGAAAGCACTCGCGAACGATATATCGATCCCACGCAATTGCGGTTCCAGTTTTGTCAAGAAAAACAATCAATCTGCAACTTGCCGAGGAGAATGTAATTCTCATCCTCATCGTGGTTGGAGCATCGCCGAAAGCAATGGCAGCGCGGTCGACGTGCGGCTACGGCGGTCCGCAAAATTGAACATCCTGACTGCTCCAACCGATAACTCAATGGCTGACCACTTGGCCGTAATGACGTTACTTTTACGGACATCAGTGGCTCTCGGTCGTACTCTGGCGGCACTTTCTCCAAATAACTAACACCTCCATTGTTGATAAATATTTCCCAATTGAAAATAAACTAAAACCCAACAAGACTAGACATCAATCGCCTTCAAAATTCCGACCTCGTCATCACAATACTCTCACAGGAAACAAAGTACGGAAAAATAACCCACTTTCTAGTTCTCAACCAGATCCGCGAACCTTTACATCACTTCGCACATTTCTCCGCTCCCGGGACGGTGAACGTTCGGGGCGGAAGCGGAAATGAATGTACGTACGATAATCCACGTCCATTATTTGCGATTAAACGATCGTTATCAATCTCGGGATTCGCATGAAACGAAACGAATCGGCGCTCTCTTCGTAACAAACGTCCACCTCGACCGGACGAATATGGGATGTTTTGGTAAATGCTCGGGGAAATCATAACCGCGTTCGCGGTATTCTCGTTCCATTCTACAGCTCATGCCCGATTCAACATCCTCCTACGCCCTCCCTCTCTCGCCACATTATCTTCATAATTTTCCTCTTGTTTGTTCGCAACCTCCCGCGCAGTCCCGAAACTACTTTATTCACGTACCACCCTTACTCGATCACCCGGAACACTACAGCAGCATTGTGTTGCCAGCATATTGTAGATGTTGACGATTATTGGGTACAATCATTATCGTTTGTAACAATAATAGGCTCACACTCGTGACGTTTCGTGGCAATCGCGCGTGCGCCCACCCACCTGGGCTTCCTCACGATGAAGAGGGTGTCGTGCAGGGTTATGTATTCAGTATGTGAGCTTCTCCCGTGCAACGCCACAGGATTGTTCGTTGCGGGGCTAGCGTAGCGGTGGTCCGGCAACTGCCCATGAGAATTCCATTTCTGCCTTGGCCCCGGAATCGCCTTCGTGTACATTCGATTGTATGCGTGTGTGTTTAGGAACACGCGGGGATTGCGGCTTTGCAGTAACGCTGGCGAGGCTGCTCCACATCCGGAATCCCTCCTGCACCCCTCTTTCGCTTTCCACTCGCTGGACACACACAAGCACACTCATATATTGATTCTTACACATGTGTATACTGGGCGACAATTATAAAGTAGTCATGTATAAAGTGGTCATGTATAAAGTGGTCATGTGTTTTTGAGAGCTTTTTTTTAACGGAACGATTTCTACACCATTTTTGAGGCTCAGGGAATGTTTTATAACTACTTTTGTCCGTTACATAGTATTTATCGAAATTATTAAACTTTAAAAATAGCGTAGGTATGGCACGGTCTTCTAAACTGCATTTTCATAACTGGCTTGACGTATAGCCAAAAAACTAGTCGACCGATTCTGATGCAATTTAGTATAAATCTTTCTAACCTTATTGTCTTGGCCCTAAATTTTTTGGAAAATTAAAAGAACAGTATTTTTATTGACCAATGCAGTCATTTTTCGGAAATTTCAATCTTTTTGTTATAATGCGTACCATTTCATTTATTTTCCACATTTCTCACTTTTTCTTGGTTCATATCCTGCGTATGAGTGATTATTAAAATGAAATCCAGGATCTGCAATTTGGAGGCGATCTTGTGCCAAATTTTATGTGCTTGTTGAATTTGTACTTGTAATTTGCAATTTTACAATAGTTTATAACTGAGACGAGGAACGAGGCTACGTGGAACGAGACGTGGAACGAGGCTACGAGGCACAATTGACCCCGCTGTGGGGCGTGTAGTGCCGATGAAGCGGTTGGTTGTGGCGTGCGGAAGGTGGGCATTTTAAATAAAAATAAAAACGAGATTACAAAATATTATAATAAATAATAAAGAAGATTGAAAAACAATAAAAGTATTGCCATTTTTATGACAATGTTTTTATTAATCAAATGATATCCATTAACTTCAATGTGCTCTTCTTAAAATTAACCTCTAATGTACGATATGAAAAAAATCAGAAAAAAACTATTCAATACTTCTTCTTGTTTCAACGAATTAAACAGAACATAACTTGTTGATTGGATCGTTTGACGGGACAATTTAAATATTTTTAGTCACATTGTAGAATATTTGGTAACAATAATTAAATATAATCAAGATTCAAACAAAATTACTAGCTTTTCTCGCATCAATCTTCAGTCAGAGCAGTTAAATTAGTTTTTTAACCTAATTTTTATTGTTAGTCCGAATAGGACTCATCGGAATAGCAATTAGGGCACACAAACGTTACCCTTTTCTTTATCATCTACACATTTCGAGTGTGCCCAGCTTTTACACGTAACACACTCAATCCATTTTTCATGTGATACTGAATTGCAATACGAATCACAGTAAATGATGCACTTACAAACAAAAAACTAGGCTATAACAATGGGTCACTTGAGGGGGGGGGGGGGCTGAGGCGTGGTTGTGCCGCGGCACGACATTAAACTGCAGCTATCTCTTTTCATCTTTGACATATTCCCATCGGCCCTGACCCCCGGCAGTTTCAGCCCCGCGCTCCCTTAACAGCCAAAAGTAGTAATAAAAGATCCCTTACCTCTCAAAATGGTGGAGAGATCTTTGCTCCTAAAAAAAATCATGAAACCCAGAAATCTCTTGATTGCCTAAAGGTATCTTCCTCCTTAAGGGTCTTGCACGGAGATTTTGCAATGAAATGTATGTTTTTTTTTGAGATCCCTTCGAAAAAATATACAGCGTATTTTAGTGATAAGTGGTATTTGCTCAAAAATATGAGCATTCTGAAAAAAAATCAAGATTTTCATTTTCGGTGTAGCAAAATGAATATAATTCAATTCCAAATACGAAACACTCCTGAGAAACTTTTTACGTACATTCCATCATCCAGAATAAAAAGATCAAGGATGCATTTTTAAAGTGGACTGATGGAATGTAATTTCATTTAAAAAAAGTTTTTGAAAAGCGTTTTGTATTCGAAATTTAATTATTTTGATTCCGCTGAAGTCAAAATAGAATTGTAATTTTTTTTTCGGAATGCTCTATTTTTTCCGGCAAGTACTACTGGTCACGAAATTATGCTATGATTTTTTTTCGGAAGAGGAAATAAATACTCATAAAAATGACATCTTTCTCAGCTCCAATGACCAACTCTTCCCAAAAGAAACTGAGCATTCTGAAAAAAATCAGTTTGCCATGTTGAGGAGAGCAGAATGAGCACAACTCATTTCAAATTCGAAACACTCCGAGAAAATTCCACCCAGAAAAAATTGAGCATTCTGAAAGAAATCCAATTTTCCACTTCGAGTGCAGCCGAATGAAGATAATTCAATTCCGGCTACGAAGTACTCCTGAAAACGTTTTTTTGTGCATCTCGTCATCGAGAAAAAATAATCAAAGATGTAATTTTAGAGTAGACGAATCGAACCTAATTCTAGTTGAAAAAAGTTTTTGGGCGTTTTTCGTACTCGGAATTAAATTATTTTCATTCTGCTGAACTCAAAAAGGAACTTCGATTTTGTTCCAGCCACGCTCTATTTTTTTTCTGCGTATACTGGTCGTTACAAGAATACGCTATATTGTTTTCAAAGAGGAATTAAAAAGCCATCAAAAGTCATATTTTTCCTGATTGCAAAATCTCTGCACCTGGCTCTTTAAAAACACATAGCCACCTTATAATGTCCACTCTGTATATATATGCGCTACTATCGTGAAGCATTTGGATCGGCTTCGCCTGCCCACAAGTCCACAAATGGCGAATATGTAACGCCTTAGAAACACCCTTGCAGTACTGTAGGGTTAACGATTATCGCATCCTTGTGGACTCAACTCCGCATGTCCGGATAGACAGCATTGTCTTCGCAGCCAGTGTTTACGCCTAATCGTTTCCTGGTGATCGAATCTATAACTTCCCTGCTGTTTTCAAAGCCCTCTGAAATACCAGCCCATCGACTCTGACAACACCCTCGCAAATCATCCCTCTCCCTTTTGGCACACCGGCACAATCGCTTTCGCGAATATATTGACCGTATAGATGTACGTACATAGGTGCGCATATATATATATATTTGTACGAATGTACATGGTGTTACACTTAAGTCAGCGACCCAAAATGTCTCAGGAAGTATGCATTTTTGAAAAAAAAAACGTTTCGAGTAAAAGTTCCATAGTCTTGAGAAACGGAAATTATGGTGTCGGTTATATTTTCTCAGTGGCAATGTTCAAGCTTATTTCAGAATCAACGTCAGTTTCCGAATGAAACAAATATTTTTTATTTCAGAATCTTTACTTTGCGTAACCAAATAGATAACTTTTGTCTCAAACTTTTCCCCGTTTGACATAGTTTCATTTTCAAGATATTGGACATTCAATCGAATACCCAATAAATCGGTACAAAAGATTTTATCGAATATTAAAAATACCTCCAACAATTGAAGTCACAGGAATAAAAGGTTCCGACAAAAGTCATCCAATTTTTTCCGCAGCGAAAGATTCCAAAACAAAAAATAACAGATTCCTATTTAAAACTCAATCTTGACCTCAAAATAATCATGAGAAGTGCCGCCATATAAACAAATATTCTGCACCGTCATTTTTGTTCCTCCTAAACTGTGTGACTTTTGTTCACAACATTTTTTCCTAAAGTGCATCTCTGCCGGGACAGTTCGTTGTGACGACTCGAATGGTACACCTTGTACATACTCACACATATAGATATGTGTGTATATGCGTATGAACTAGAGGGAGCACGTACGTAGGATCGATCGCATTCGTTCTCGCATGTAACGTACCGTCATACATTATTTGGACTCTCGAAATTACTTTAGCTCCGTCTTGTAGCGTTCTCTCCCTTCCTCTCTCTGTCTTTTCTCGTGTACTCGGCACTGCACTTCTTATCTTTAAATATATATATATATATATATATATATATATATATGTATATATATATATATATATATATGTATATGTATATATATATATATGTATATATATATATGTGTGTGTGTGTGCTCGTATGAGTGGGCGTGTGTCTACAAATACACCCTCATACACACACAGTTCGGACACCATCGGATTTTCCATCCACGAACGTGGGCTATCACTTGCACCCTCTTTCTGCATCGGAAACGCGCTCGAATGCCTTTTCATCGCCACGGATACGCTGCCCGTACATAAAAATGTACTCGAGCTCGTTTTACGAGTCATTCGTATCAATGGCGGAAGCCTCTCGTAGCCTTTGTAATTTCCCGTAAATTACTTTGCACACATCTCATGTTCACCACCGCACATATAATGAGTATCTCACATCGTCATTTATGAATTCCGCTCGCGCGACGAATAAAAACCAGCGAAAGAGTGCCCTTTTTTCTACCTTTGGTTTTTTTTCTTTATTTTTCATTAAAACCGTGAATGTGTCAATTCACTCGGACTCTTGGTGCATGATCGAAGAACGTTTTTGCATGTTGGCGACTCAATGGGTCATTGTATGAGAGGGCACGGATGCCACTTGCAGATCTATACGTTAATCTTTCATGGCTTGTACTCTCAACAGGCTTAATCGAATTGGGTGAACGAAGTCGAAGAAGCATACACACACACATATATATATATATATGTATATACATAATAATTGTTTTATAATTCCGGGCTTGCATTGTGATTTTTCAATTTATGTATATATAAATATTTATTGTATTATTATAATTTAATTTAAGTCATATATATATATATATATATATATATATATTAGACTGATTCAAAACATTTTTTTTCCTTCTGGATTCTCGTGCTATTGTTAGGCACTAATGAAAGAAAATTTCTCTAAAAAAATGGGCGCGGTCACTCAATTTTTAGAGGTGGCTATCTCGACCTTTTTGTATTTGAATTTTTTTTAATGAACGTATTGCCATAGTCATGGCTTCGGATTACGGATAAAAATCACATCCAGCAGCTATTTCGTAACAAAAATAAACTTTAACAATTTTAAAAGATTGAAATATGCACAATTCAAATCCAGGTAGATCAATAATGGCGTCTGTACTACTCTCGTTATTCATGTAGATTTATTTATACGCATTAACATTTCGCACTTTTAACGAAAAATTAAATTATAAGCTTTTATTCATAAATCATGTATTTTAATTTTCAAATTGCTACACTTATATCATATTTTCATTATTTAGTTCATTAGAGGGTGGAGAAAGGAACTAGAGGGAAAGGATTTAGTAGGAGAGATGTGTGAGGTTGCGGGGCATTTTGAGAATATAGCGAGGAAAAAGGAATCAGGGGAGCCAAGATAAGGAAAGCGAAAGAAGGCACGAAAGGGGGGAAGGAATTTGTATGAACGCAAGAAGCGCTACGATAATAGGATTGAGGTTGGATGATTAATAATAAGAAGCCTTGTAAAGAAAGAAGGAAAGCAAGAGAGGAGCAAATGTAAAAAGCCCGCAAGGGTGTACATGAAATAAAAGATTCTGTACTACTACATATACCTTCATTATTTAGTTCATTATTACTATCAGTTTTTGTTAAATTATCGATGATAAAACAAGTCGTCATAATAATAAGTTATTATGTTTTATTAAACAGCGTTTAAAATATTGCTTGGGCTCAATTTATTTACCGACTCATAATAATATTTTCGATTTTGTTTTCCAGGGATGCCAAAAAATTGGACATGAATTAACGATTGAATACTTTATTCAAAAGTTTTATTTTCTCTTGATTTAATATCAAGCTTGCAAAAGCGAGAATAGAGAACGACAAAAAATTGTAACAGTTTTGAACTTACAATTCGGAACCAATTTCATTTGGAATTGCCGCTCGAAACTGAGAGAAGTTTTTTTTTCCAAAATAGCATCTTTGCTTGTATGTTACTGATTTGTAGAAGTGCTCTTTGCGCCGAGATTTGAAAAATGATTTTTTGGTTGCAAAGGTTCGGAAGTGATGAATATTTTAATTAATTTAAAGGAAAAAATCCAATTTACAGCTATTTTCAAAATGCGACTGCAGGATTTGCAATGCATTTTCAGTTCTTTTCTGTCCAATCTCGACTGAATTTGATATATGGGTTAGAGAAACCGCGACAGATATAAATTGACATGCCCCATTCATCATATGGAATTATAGCGAAAAAAAAACCAACAGATTAATTGATCTCATCATTTGTGTATTTTTCACGCACTTTTTATAAATTCAATTCAAGTATGAACGAGTCCACAAAGAGGGCTTTCTGCAAGGTAACCTTTTTTTAAATTTAACAGCCGGATGTTTTTCTTTTGTTTTTCAAAACGTTTAGTCAACTTTGGAGGTCCTCGGGGCCTAAAAAATTGCCGATATATGAATGCATTACCTGGTGTACGTATATTGTATACCTATATTTAACATGTCATATAGACCCCAAGGCTAGAATCGAGTTCCCCGATTTTATTTCTAACCAGGTATGAGAGGAGAAAAATAGCCGAGAGGAGTTAATTTTGGTGGGCGTGGAATTCCGAGCGCGGTGTCTTTTTAAGTCCAAAATACTCGACCCGTGAGCTGTTTCGCTTCAACCTCAACGAGCTCATATCCCCATGCGTCATTTCGGAAATTGACTCTGATGGATCGTCGTCATCCCTTTGTAATTGATTAAATTGAGAGTCGATCGGACCCACCGTGAAATATTTTCTCGTATAAATTAATTGGGTATCTTTAATTTTTTGTGCTCCGAAGCTGGGACGCCCCCGTTCGGTTCGATGTGCCATCTGTCAGTGAACAAATAGGGGCATCAAATACGCGACGGGCACACAGGTTGGGGCATTTCTGGGCCAGTAAAAAAATATTTATGAAAGTATTTATATAGAAAAATATTTGTCTTTACTATCCGTATCGACGAAAATCAATGAGCTACGTATATGTGTATATTCTGAATATGGGGGCCGAAGAATATCCGGGTTCCTCGATCTTGCATAACGTTCGATTTATCGGATCTTTTTATGTGTTATTGATTGTAAGATTGATTGTTATGTAAGATTGATTGGTAAAAGAGACTAGATTTATTAATTCATTATTTTATCAAATTTTAATTATTTTCGTAAACTTTCTTTTTTTCTCGATTTCCTGAGTCGCAACGTATATGCTTGCGGGGTTAGTAATTGGCCGTGCACAACGCTGCTTAATTAACTCGATTCACTAACGGAGCCGAACCCCGACCTATCGACCAGTGTCGGTTAGTGAGCTTTTATTAACTGATTTATTTTTATTCAATTGAACATTGAATCAATAAATACGATTTACTTATAGTTTTAATTAATTTAAATCGCTCGATAAAAAAAAATGAATTAATTAAATGATCAGGTTATTAAATTAATACGCGGCGACAGTTTATTATGCCCTGGTCCAGACGCTCGGACAAATAAAGATCCAACAAACAATATAAATCGTAAACAATTCAAGATTGATTTTTTCCTTGTTTTGTTGAATTTCAATTCATTAATTTAATGAAAATGAATTCACAAATAAATTAGTTGACATATGTATTCAATTTAATACAAAATTTAACGTATTAAAAAAGGTGTTTTAATAAAATGATGAAATTTATTAAACAAGTTTATTAAATTAATACACAACGATAGTTTATTATGCCCTCGTCTAGAATTCTGGGATAAGATTCCAAACCCCTTAAAATCCCTTAAAATATTACAAGAAAGGTTTGTGCAATATCAGCTCGATTCGCTCGGGGGGGGGGGGGGGGGGGGTTCGGAACCTTCCCGAATTCTGATCGGATAAACAGATAATAAAAAATATAAAAAGCAAACAATTGAATGAACGAAATAATAAAAATACAATGTTTCTAAAATATACAAAAGCACAAATTAGAGATTAAAACGTATTCCGAATCAAACACACGGTAAATACATCATGGATAATTGAGGTAACTGAAGAATACAAAAAAAACTAAGAACATCAGTTACTGTTAAAATATAAAACAGGGAATAAAAATCATGGACAGTTGTAAATAACGAAGAAATGCAAAATAATAATGAGAATATAATGTCAACTAGAAAGAAAGAGAGCGGGTGGGAGGGAGAGGGGGGGGAGTGCAATGAAAAAGATTAACGAACGCTAGCGCCCGGGTTTTTTTTAAATTCAACATACATTCATAATTCGAGACGAGATAAACGTAGAATGCCTCGGGGCACTTGTTCACCCCAGGGGTTACCTCCCAATGCCACGAAGAGGAGCAGTCACACGAGGGCAATTCAAACGTACCGCAGACCCGAAATTTGACGATCTTTCAAATCAAAGCCTGTCCGCTGTCTCCTTGAAATTCCATTACTCTTTCGGAAGAGTTCGTATTAATGAATATTCATAATATTAAAAGATAATGTCTTACTTTTTATGAGGCCTGAGAATGTACTTCAGTCTCATTGAGAGGCTCTCGTAGCAAGATACTCCATGAATGTTAATTAAGGGGTTCCCCCACTTGCGATTTTGAAAAAATCGATTTTTTTTATTGCATTTTTTTAAAGTATAAGTATCTGAGAATATGTCCTGAAAATTTCAAGTCGATCCGAACAAAATTGACTGAGATATGAGCGTTGAAAGAGAAGAATCCGTGAATTGAAGAACTGAAATTGAAACTTTAAACGCGTTTTTCTCAAAATGGCATTTCTGAAATCGGTGACCAAGATTACTCGAACACTAATGAACCGATCTTCTTGAAATTTTGCAGGGTTATTTAATACATAAAAATGTAGTCTTTAATCGTTCGATTTTTCTTTTCGAAAAAAATGGCCGTTTTATAGCCAAAAAACGGCCGTTTTTTTCGTTAAAATCGAACCATTAACTTTGACTGTCCGCCATTTTGTGAAAAATGAATATTTTTTAAAATCCTTCGATTAAAGACTAGTTTATACTTATATTTGACTAAATCCATCCGCATTTTTTTTTCAGATGATCCACTTCGCCGCAATGTTGGTCACCGCAAACCGTGTATATAAAAACATTATTTCATTGACGGCCATTTGCCACTAAACAATGTAATATTTTTCAATAAAAACATTACGGAAAGTTCTTCAAGATGTGTTCTTTAAGATGGTATATTGATCGATTAAAAAATTTTTGTAGTTTTCTTTTAAAAAATTCATGAAAAAGGCCTTTTTTTGCGCTACAAGTGGGGGTAACGCCTTAAACGAGCTCGACATTGCGACAGGCGAGACAAGTGGAACTTTCCGAAATCAATTATTTGGAACTATCGAACGGGCCTGCATAAGCTTGTGGCCCAAAAACACATCGGCTTTCAATACTCTTTTCTAATGAGAGTATTGGCATGACAAGGTCCGAATCGTACACACAATTTGACCACACCACCAAGTATCTAGGACCCTAGAAACTAGGTCTTGCCAAGCTTCATTTATTTTGTTTATTGAAAACTATTTACAAGCAATGACGACATTATTATTTAAATAAAGAACCGTCGTTGCCGCATGTCCAATCGGTGTGGGTAGCTGTTGGGTCATCTGAAAAAAGAAATTAAAAAAATGTACTTTGAAGATCATAATAAAAGTTTCGTGTGACCAAATGATTTTCTGTAATGTTGAAAATTATTAAAATGCCAAGCTGTAGGAACGAGCGTTCGATTTTTGACAAAAAAAGGAGCTGTAATGATTTGTTATGAACAAATGGATAAACACATGCAAAAATAATCAGATCATATGATAGAACACGTATATAAGCTATCCTCTGTTCGAATTTGTAGTGAATCGGACGGATTTTGAGACACGACTAACACCGTTTTAAAAAATGTTCTCTAAAAACACGAAAAAAGGGGGTCAATCGCAGCGGGGTGACCTTTCCTAAAAACCCACATAACTCGGTGTGTTATTCGCATTTTCACAAACTCTTTGGTTCGAGTCAAGAAACTATGCAATTGAAGAAAAAACGTTTTGTCAAATTTTCAAGCATGCGCCGACCTCTTAAAACGAGAGTGTCAAGGCGAACTACACTTTCAAATCGCCCTACAAAAATATCCTTCAAAATACTCTATAAACGCGGGAAACAGTTCAAGGCTTTCGAAATGCCGAAAGTTTGTAAAAAGCAAGGCACCTTGCGCTCTCGAAGCATTTTCTTGGGATTATTCTCGGCCGCCAAATCCGAGAGTTGTAAAGAAAAGTGGTAATTTTCATTTCATTCCCATAAAACGTTTAATTCGAAGAGTTCTCGAAGATCTCTGGAATGATAACCTTCTCATTTGACAATCCTCCAATATATCTTGACTACGATCGAACACAGTAAATATCAGCTCTGAGTGATTTTTTCTTAATTTGCAAGTTTCATCCGGTCGATAGATAAATTGGATTTTCTTGTTCTAGACTGGTCGTAGACCCAAACGAGAGGGACGTCTTCTTGGTTCGATTTGCCAGAGGTCTTTAATTACTCACAGTCGTATCGTTCTAATTAAATTACTAGCACAATTACACGCACCAAGGGTGGCCCTTCGTCGTCCCCCTTCGGGTATTCTCGTTCTCTTTTTTATCTCCTCCACCGGAGCTCTTTTTTTCTTCGCCGATGGGCTCGCACACTCATTCGACCTTCATTTTATCCCACCTTCGGGTTCTCTCTCTCCAGCTACGAAACGAGTTTCCTCGAATTCTTCTGCAGAGGAGAAACAAAATAAAAAAGGGCCGACGAGATAGGATCGTTCAGAATCCTCCACTTCTTCATCGTCCTCTCCCAGTCACCCTTCTCTCTCTCTCTCTCTCTCTCTCTCTCTCTCTCTCTCTCTCTCTCCCTCTCTCCCTTTCTTGCCCTTTTTGCATCTTCTTATTCGTTTTTGTCAGGCAACTTTTTCGGCTCGCTGCTCTCATTCCCCCTCGGAACTTGCGCCCCTCGGGCAACATAAGAAAAAAAATTAATGAAAATAGAATATAAAAAGTGTTTGTCGGCTGTGCGTGCTGGGTGAATCGACGTTCTCAGGACGGAAGCAACGACACGTTGTGAGCTGTTGCTGGGGCCTGAAAGAAAAAGAAAAAGAAAAAGAAAGAGAGAGAGAGAGAGAGAGAGAGAGAGAGAGAGAGAGAGAGAGAGAGAGAGAGAGAGAGAGAGAAAGAGAGAGAGTAAAAAAGGCGTCCAAGTGCGATCAACGACGTGCAAATTGGTGCTGACGTCAAGTTTGGTTTTACAAGCGTCTTCTTTACCTCCTCGCCCTCAAGTGTATGCACACCTCAAGGATAATGAAAAAAAAAGAGATATGTTCGTCGTACACCTCCGCAGCTGTAATTATGGTGCCTACCACGCGATGCTGCAAGACACTATAAACGATGATGCTTCCAAGTACAGAAGGGCGTGCACTATTTTACCACGCAAAGGACCTCGAGTTTCTTTCGTTTGCTAGACATCGACAGTCGCTAGCGTTGGCGCAACTCTACGAGAAACGAAGGTGAGGAAGCGAGATGCCAATATAGCAATTTCGATCTTTGCCAGAAAAATCGAGAGCCAACTGAAAAATGTTTAGAAAACATCACTCTTGACGAACGATACTTAAAAACGATTCCACGAGGATACGAATCCGCGACGGATTTCACGAAGAGGTGGAAACACTTGAAGAAGTCCATTCTTCTATGCGCACATTGAGTGCAATGTCTTGCAGGTATTTCAATGTATCTTTCTCGATTTGGCTGCACATTAATTGCTGACACTCTGTACGACGAAGCGAGTATTTTTTCGCTGTCCCGTCGTGACCTTTATCAAGACTTTTGGTCCCTGAGTGGTTTGTCGTGGAACTGCACGGCGATCGAAATTCACGTCTAGTCATTTGAATAGACCTAGCAACGTCTCTAGCGTCTTCCAACCCCTTCACAGTGCTTTGTCACGAAACCCAAATGTGAAGAACGCAACCGTCGAACGCCTCATCACGCCCCTTCATGTCCATTATGCACCAGTTAACCCAGAGCAACTCTTAACTTCATTAGACGGTCACCCCTGGTGCGCTTCCGCTTTAGAACCGTCCATGGTCGACTAATTTCTTCCTCTCGGCTGTGGGGCAACGGTACTATGAACCTACGCGAAGTTAACGAGAGCCAGCCTGGCAAGAGTTAAGTACTAAGGCGCGATACACAGCGGCATATATTGCCAGCCTTAGGTCCGTTCAAGTAACATACACATATTCATACACAATTATACGGGGTGTCCCGTAAATGCCACTGCATACTCAAGGGGCTGCTGGATTGGATCATGACCTACTAGAATTTCAAATTTACCTCTAAAGAAAAATTCCACATGACGATTTTTGGAATATTTTTTCATTTTCGTACAAAATTTTGCATAATCGCTTTTGTTGCGTTTTCGACACGTCAACTTTTTGCAATGCTTCTTGGTATCCAAATAGTACTGAGTAGTTGCTTTCTCCTAGGGACGTCTTAAAGACATTGTTTTCATTAAGCAAAAGCCTGAATAGACTTTGTTTTTATACCAGTAACACTGTTTTGGAACAATTTTGTATGCAATAGAAAGAGCAACTATTCGAGACTATTTTGATACCCAAAGGTACTAGAAAGAAGATACGCTGTCGAAAATGCAGCAAAAACGATAATCGAAAGTAAGGGATTTTCGGAAATTTGTTGAAAGTCCAAAAATGTGAAACAAACGTGCGCTTCATCCTAAGGGGAAAATTTGATATTCAAATAGATCATAATTCTAATACGGAAATTATTAGGGACATTTTTTTTATTTGGAAGAATGTAAACAAACGTTTTGTTCGGAATACCTCTAACGTTTTCGGAATCATTTTGTATGCAATATAAAAAGCAACTATCGAGACTATTTTCATGCTAAAAGATGTTACGAAAGAACTAATTTGTCGTAAAAGCAAAAAAAAACGATAATACAGGGAATTTTAATAATGGAAGGGATATTACGAAATTTTTCAATCGTCCAAAAATCTGTAAAACGGCAGGCTTTTTCTTTAGGGCAAAATTTAATATTCTGATAGGTTATGATCCATATGTAGGTCATCCATATGTAGGTCATAATCGCTTTCTCTTAGAGTCGTCTCAGGGACCTAATTTTTATTAAGAGACTGTAAACAAACTTTTTCGGCCCAATTCTAGTATTTTTAGAATCATTTCGTATGCAATAGAGAACGCAACGATTCGAGACCACTTTTTATGCCAAAAAGTATTACAAAAACCTACCTTGTCGAAAACGCAGCAAAAACGATCATGCAAGGTGAGGGATTTTGGGACATTTTTTTTAAGCGATCCATATAATGTGCGTTATCATTTGTTTTATGGATTAGCTTTAATATTTTTTGGAACCATTTTGTATGCCATAGAGAAATCACCTACTCGAGGGTGTTCTCATACTAAAACGTATTACGAAAAAGCTATTTTTTTGTAAACGCGGTTAAAACGATCATGCAAGGTAAGATATTTTAGCAATTTTTTTAAAGTCCAAATATCTCTAAAATTGCTGCCTTTTCCTTACGGCAAAATTGAACATTGTGGTAGGTTGTCATCCAATCCTAAAATGTTACATGGTATTTAAGGAACACCCTGTACACTCTCTCACACACACACACACACACACATATATATATGCCTCTCTCTCTGTGCGCGCGCGCACACAGTGTGTGTGTGTGTGTGTGTGTGTGTGTGTGTGTGTGTGTGTGTGTGTGTGTGTGTGCGTGCGTGCGTGCGTGCGTGCGTGTGTGTGTGTGTGTGTGTGTGTGTGTGTGTGTGTGTGTGTGTGTGTGTGTGTGTGTGTGTGTGTGTGTGTGTGTGTGTGTGTGTGTGTGTGTGTGTGTGTGTGTGTGTGTGTGTGTGTGTGTGTGTGTGTGTGTGTGTGTGTGTGTGTGTGTGTGTGTGCGTGCGTGTTCAAGCGTGCGATGAAGTGCGTTCGCGCCCGACTACTCACTTTGATTGCGGCCACTTGGCTTGGCCACTTCGAAATTCCCTTTTTCCGCGGTGTGCCCTTTTCATCTCACTCGATCCCGCGACGAAAGAAGGTGCGCGGTAAGGGGGCGGCACGTTACATTTTCTCAACGCAAAAGCGCGGGGTTGGGGGAGTGGAGGGTTAAATTCCTCGTCTGCAACGCCAACTGCGAAGAGACTCGAAGGTTGGCAGGGGTTGAAGTTCATTAGAGTCAGGCAGGGCATAATTAGTTCTTTGGAGACACTTGGTTAGAAGGACTTTCTGGTTACGCTCTTCTCGTATCCGTTTTAAAAGTGAAAATATCCCTCGATATATTTTACTGATGAGCGACGAGGGAGAAGTGACAGCGAGGGGGGGGGGGGTGTATAACAGTAATAACGGCGCGGTGTTGATCCACGTGCGGACGGTAGGAAGCCCCGAGTATTTTGTTAAGGACGCGCGACGTTGCGACGAGAAGAGTCTCGAGAAATATCTGTCGTGACGTCTTTGAATTACACTCCTCCTGGGATGCCTTATCTTTTTTATTTTTATTTTTTTCCGTCGTCTCGTCTTTACGTCGTTTTTTCTTGTGGTCGGGCCAGGCGAGAGGGGGTGGGGGGGCGGGAGGGGGCGCGATGACATCCAGTGACGAGCCAAGTTTCTGACGCCTCGACTCTCGCTGAATAATAATCCGTGAGACCTTCTCCTTAGCGACCTCGCGTTTGGTGACTATCCTCATCCTTGGCTCGCGTCGCTTTTCACTTGACTTCTCGTCCCTTGGAGGAATTTGCGCGTGTGTACGACTCTCGAGAACAAAGTAAATCCGTGTGGCGAGTCGGAGATGCCCGAGGAAAACTGTGGAGGACTGTGGAATGATGATGATGACGATGAGCGACGTCGAGAGTCCCTGCGTGTGCTTTGGCGAGATGCTGGCTGTGTCGGTGGCGAGACTTTCGCCAATTAGCAGCAATTTGCATTATTGGTATTCACGGAAACGACCGCCGGCAAGGGGATCCAGGAAAGTGTCGCGATAACTTGGGGTCCGAAAAACAGGTCGATTTTCAACATTTTTTCTGCGGGGAGTATCGGGATGACGAGGTCAGAAGTTTACACACAATTGATAAGGTAGTTGACCCAGTAATCGTCACCTTCAGCAGATCGCTCGACTTTGCGAATTTATAAAGCTCAACTTGCAAAGTGAGTAGGAGTTAAGTGATTCTTAATCAGTTCTTTCATTGTGAAGAAAAACATCATTGTGAAATTCTCGTGCCGGTACAGTTCTCGAGAAAACATTTCGTAGAGGTTGTAAGATGCTATTGTACGGGTCATCACCATGCCACCGTGAACGGCCCACTAATCGTTGCATGCGTTTATACTGCTTCAACTAGTCATGTAAAGGTCCGTAGGCCTTTGTTGACTCGGTTGTGTCTGCATATAGGACTGCAGAACGATATTAGTCACTCACAAGAAAGTCATTAATTTCTTTCGCAGAGGGTCGTATTTGGTGGGGGCATAAGGAGGCCCCTCCGGAATCATTGGTAATGCACGGTGGTGCTTAATAAAAATAAGTCACACCCAATGCTAAACTGGAATAAAACATTTAGTAGATTTGGATATCTTTACATTTTCTCTGAAAAGTCGCGGTTACGAAAATTCTTTTGCTCAGCACATTTTTCTAAGTTTCACCCTTAATATTTTGTTTAAACATTCCGTCATCCCCCGTTTTTTTTGTCGTTACGGAAGCTTTCGAATTTTTCACACGCGTGAGCAGTTTACGTCAGGAGTCTAGAGTTATTTAGTGTATAAATTATTAGAGAGAAATGTGATCAGCGTCATTTTCGTAAAGCGCCGTATAAAAGACGATTTTTAGTCATCATTTTTTTTTTGAGTTTAGGTTACGTGAATTGAAATTTGACCAGTATACTGGGATATATTTTTACTTGATAATAGAAGAAAATCAATTAATTGTTAAACATTCGGGTTCGTGACAGGAACACCTTATGTGTTCGTCTTCGGTTTTGTTTGAACAAATATATGTGATAAAACATTGAAAACTATTCGACACGTATTTTTTTTATCGGCAAAAAAACGCTTTTGAGGGAGGAAACGTGTGTCGAAGGGTGATTTTGCAGTTTCAGCCACAAGCAGTCTATCGATTTGAATGAAATAAAAACTAAATATCTTCTAATGTAAAGCAATGAAAAATCCACTATAGAAGTACTGAAGAAAAAAATAATTAAGCCGTGACGCGCATTTCTTTGAGGGGTGGTCCCCCCCACAAAAACCGTTTTCCGCCGATAAAAAAAAAGAATCTAATCGTTTTTAATACGATATCAAATAAATGAGTTTTAACAAAATCGAAGGAGGACACTTAGGTGATGTGCCTCGCCAGTCGCGAACGTTTTGCTTTTTATTAAAACATTTGACAAACAGTTTAAGCCATAATTTTTTTTGACATACAACTTCACTAAGTTTAAAAATAAAACTAATTATGGCTATTACGTCGGAAATATATCTTTTAATAATTATCACTAATGATCAACAACTATTTTAGCGTAAAATAATTTTCAATATTTCTTCGATCGGGTGGTGTTTATCTGTGTTCAAGACGTACCCAGTTATCGACATTGTCACGACCCAGTAACCGGCAATGCTATTTCTATGTATATATCTTTTTATTATCCCGAATATGTATATGACGATTACTGCTGGGTAGATTCTTCAGACAATGTTAATTACGAACCCAATTTATATGTTCTGTTTTTCTGTACATTAATCGTCGATTCGTATGATTTTTTGTTTGCCAACCTCGTCCCAGTTATCGTCAGCCGTGGCGATTACTCGGCAGAGTGTATATATTGCCGAACCGATAATCATCGTATATGAAAACTCGTTGAAATTAGGAGAAAACCATCATTTTCTATGCTGAATACAAAACTAAGATTCTTATTTATAACTGGAAGATTAAATTACCTCGCGCACGTCTCCAGGTTTTCACAGATCACCCGAAATATGGCATGGTTCACTTTAACCTCCAAATGAAGAATTCGGCCGTAATTGAAGATGGACGCCGTAGCTGAATATATTTGATTTATTTATTCATCAATACCTCGTATACGTACGAATGTGATAATGTAATATTAATTTATCATAGTATTTACTATGATAATTGACATCCAGATAATTGAATTCTTATCTTACAATACTCATTCAATGTGTAAGCATGACGATTATTATAGGACCCTGACGATTATTGGGCTGACCACCTCCTATACTCCTTACAATTTTGAGTATTTTTAATTATTTAAATATTTCATCAAAGTGCCACGGTTGCTGCACAGAATTGGGCAGCAGACATTACTTTTGTAATTGCATTACCCGTAAATTACAATTACTGTAAATAACTGCAATCTTTAGTCACTAATTACAATTGCGGGAAACAATTATAAATATTTATTTATCAATTACAGTTACTATAAACATTTCTAATTTTGTGATTATCAACTACAATTACTCGAAATAATTGTAATTTTTTTGTTGCCACATGAAATTACTTGAAAAAATTGTCATTTTTTGCTGCTAATTACAATTACTTGGAAGAATTGTAATTTTTCCATTATCAATTACAATTACTGGAAAAAATAGTATTTTTTGTATTATTCATTACAATTACTTGGAAAAATTGTTACTTTTTTATATAAATTGCAATTTTCTTACGATTAACCCTTTAAGGGGGGATTGTCTTTTTTTTCGCAAAATTTACCGCTTTTTGGGAATTTTTTTGTGAAGAAAGTATACAACGGAAAACTTGTGAAACTTGGCATATAGTTTTATCGATCTGTTTACTACATACAAAAATATTTTTAAACAATTTCATCAAAAAATCCGCCTCCCACCCCCCTCGACGCGCGATGGTCCTTTTTTGATGGTGTGCACGATTACAGCCTTCGCGTTCATCCTGCAACAAAAACCCAAAAAGCATTTTACTTTAGACACATATAGCTATCGTTCGATGAAGGGGAAAAAAAAAATTGACGATTTGGTGACGTTTTGAACTTGAAGTATCGATTTTTCGAAAAAAATTGATCAATTTTTTGTTATAAATAAAAAACTATTAAACGTATTGCTTTTTTGCTTCATCAAACGATAGCTATATATGTCTAAAGTAAAATGGTTTTTGGGGTTTTGTTGCAGGATGAACGTGAAGGCTGTAATCGTGCACACCATCAAAAAAAGGACCATCGCGCGTCGAGGGGGGTGGGAGGCGGATTTTTTTATGAAATTGTTTAAAAATTTTTTTGTATGTAGTAAACAGATCAATAAAACTATATGCCAAGTTTCACAAGTTTTCCGTTGTATACTTTCTTCACAAAAAAATTCCCAAAAAGCGGTAAATTTTGCGAAAAAAAAGACAATCCCCCCTTAACGTTACGAAGACACTTTTCACAAGTCTTTTTTTCGATGTGATTATTTACAATGAAAATGTCGGGGAAAAAATTCCTAAAGTACTTTGTCGACTATTTTCAAGGCCGCTCCTTCGAATGGCGCAACTTAAATTTCGCTAAAATTATTTTTTATACAATATTTTTGCAAAATATTGTATAAAAAAGCTTCGTTTTTACGACAAAAACGAGATATTCATTTCGTTGCATAGAATTCTCTGAAGCAAAAAAAATCTAATGAAACCACATTGCGCGGCTTACTATTACTAAATAATTTTAATAATTTCTGATTTAATTACAATCACTGAAAATAATTGTAATGATTTCTGATTCAATTACAATCACTGGAAGTAATTTTAATGAACTTCGATTTAATTAAAATGACTCAATGTAATTTTAATTAACTCCAATTCAATTACAATTACTGGAAATAATTTCAATGGACTCTAATTCAATTACAATTATCGAAAGTAATTTCAATGGACTCCGATTCAATTATTATTACCAAAAGTAATTTCAATGGAATACAATTTAATTACAAATTACCTTTAGTAATTTTTAATTGTTAATTTTCTATTACAATTTTGCCCAGCACTGTTGCTGCATGGTCAAAAGATGAAGGTGGCGCTGGGAACTAGGCTCGTCTAAAATTAACAAACCAAATAATGTACTCTTACTATAAGAATTAAGGTTTCATATGACCGGATAGTTTGATTTCAGACCCGAAACACTTCAATCATTTGTTATTAATAAATAGACAAACAGATAACGTGAAATTTTCTTTCGTGCGCCTCAAGTCCGCGAAGGGAAAGGGCGGTTCTTTCCTTTTTCAGTCTTCCTTTTTTTTGCGATGTCAACCGATTTCTCGGAGCACTGGTAATACGTGCTCGCGATGAGGGCATCGAGCACAATTGAGAAATGAGACAGGGTTTCCGAATTACATACCGTCAGCTACTTACGACCCCCCCCCCCCTCTCCCACATATCCATCTATATCGCGACCACACGTGACTCGATAGTGATACGACTGGCCCGTATAACCTGCGCAAAATCTCGCGTGACGCCTCACGGTAGTAACTCACGATAATAATCGACGCGTTCGCCGATTGAATTTACTAGTGCATACGTATTATATATAGATCTGGCAATATTTTAAGGAAGAGCCACGTAGTACGAGTGTCACGTGCACGCGGATAGGAGCACTTTGAGATTACTTGTAACTAAGAGAGAGAGAGAGAGAGAGAGAGAGAGAGAGAGAGAGAGATAGAGACAGAGTAAAAAAGAGAGGGGTGAGTGAGAGAACGATTGGAAATCTATTATTTGATGGTCTTTCCTCGTTTCACTGATCGAATCCTTATTTCCCAATCTATTGTATTACTCCGAATATACTCCCTTGACTACGAGTTCCTTCTAAACTATTTGGACGTGTAGCGTCAGCACACACAAAACCCCCACACATACATACGTACATATATACCGAAATGTGAAATGCACACGGAGAGAATTTTTACTGTGAAATCACAGTAACTCGGTGACAAATGTGCAATTCTTCAGGTTTTTAGGAAATAAATTATAAATTTTCATGGAAATGAATCAAAATTTACTTTTGCGTAACAGAAATTTAAAATATTTTCCAGAATTTTTACTGAAATTAATAGTAAAATTTCATGAAACGTAAAGATTACGACAATAAGTTAAAAAAGTGCTAATATAAATGAAATTTTTCAGTGGAACATTGAGAAATCTGCGTGTTTTCCATAAAAATTTAAAAAAGGAAGCCGAAATTTTCCGTGCGTCCACCGGAATTTTACGTTCTTTATAGTAAAATCAGTTAGGGCTAGGTCGCCTGACCGTACGCGTGAGCTCTGTGCGAGCGTGCGTATACGTGAACGCAAGCTGTGAGAGTGGGCTTGTGTATGACGCAGTATGACGAGCACGAACGACGCCGACCCGCGTTGCTTAGCAACAGCGGTACCGCGCATGCGCATTATAGTACGAAGCATGGGCCAAGAAAGCCTCGTGGCCTCGTGCAGTCTAACGTGTTCTACGCAGTTCTACGCAAGAAAACGAAGAAACGTGAAAAGAAACTTCGATAAAGGACGTCTACAATGGTACGGAAAGATGATATGCTAAAATAAGTAGCAATCAAGAACACAAATGTTCAGAAATACAGTATATAGAGTATTTATTTAATCATAGGGAATTAATTTTTCGCTAGGGATTTTAGAAATTTCAAGTTTGTCCAGGTTATTTTTACTGTAGAAACTTGGAATTTTTGAGGCAGCCCATTGTTAAAATTCTACATGAGGATGTGTCAGAATTTTTACTGAAAGAAATGTAAAAAATTATGCTACTTGCTTAAATTTTTACATGAATGGAAGCAAAATATTAAAAGCTAGTGTCAATTTTTGACTATGTGCACATTTGTCACCGGTTTCAAGTTTTTAATGTAATTTTTACGGAGATTTCTCCGTAAAAAATATTTAAAAATTCTTTCCGTGCAATTATGTTGAGAGCAGTATTAAGGTAGAACGAGCGCGCTCTCGTGATTTATATAGATTTTGTTCAAACTTTAACCAGACATTGTTCTCATCATTATGCACGTTTGAGTGAAATTTCAGAACAGTCGACGTTTTAGATTAGGAGATAATGGATTTTCAAATTGCAGCTTTTAACACTGCAGGGTTTGGATTGACCGAAACTCAGGTCCCATAATTCGAAATCGGGAGGATATATCCGACCCTCAAGGCTGGTGACACGTCAAAGGTCAAAAACTATAGAGGAATAACATTGATGGACGCGGGGTATAAGCTTCTCACTAGGATTCTGAACAAAAGACTAAGATATATACCGGAAGCGAAACATCGGCTGGGAGAAGGACAAGCGGGATTCAGGGCTGGCAGGGGAACGCGGGATCATATCGTTGTGCTAAATACGCTGATCAACAACAAGCTGAAGAGAACGGGTGGCAAACTCTACACAGCGTTTATAGACTTCAGGACAGCTTTCGACTCCGTGGATAAAGAAGGAACGATAAGAAAACTGGTGGGTGCGGGAATACGAGGAAGCGTGCTAGAATTGATCAAGAAAATCTACGAGAATACACGGAACGAAATAATAACAGCGGAAGGAGTGACCAGGAAATTCGAAACGACAAGAGGGATCCGGCTGGCGTGCGCATTGAGCCCCACCTTGTTCAACGTGTTCATCGAGGATATGGAGACAGGATGGAAAAGAAGAAGAGAGGGAGACTCAGTTATAGGAGAAGAGAAAATGTACGCCCTGAAGTACGCGGACGACGTGGCGCTGGTGGCGGACACGAGAGAGGACACAAGGAGCATGCTCAAGGATTTGGAGAAGTTCGTGGAAAGAAACAAACTGGAGGTGAATATGGAAAAAACCAAAGTGGTGATTTTCCAAAAAGAGGGAAGACATAAGAAGAGGGGATGGGATCTAAATGGACAGAAAGTGGAGGTGGTGAACGAGTATAAGTACCTGGGAGTGCACTTCTCGACGGCAAATACGTTCGAAAAACATATAAGGGTGGTAGAGAGCAAAATAAAGAAGACAGCCAATGCAGCACGGGGCATCGCGAAAAGAGCAAGAATCGACCGGCTGACGGGCACACTGAGGATAGCGGACGCGATAGTTGTTGTATGGAGTGGAAGTGTGGGGGTGGAAAAGAAGGAAGAGAGCGGAGAGGGCCCAGGCTCGGTACACAAAGATGGCAATGGGGTTGAGGAGAAACACCACAGAGTATATCTGGAAAATGGAGGCGGGGTACGAGGGAATCGACATAGTTATGGTGAAGCGGGCAGCAGATTTCATAGGCAAGATATTGGGAATGGAGGAAGGACGATGGCCGAAAAATGCCTCTTGGAGGAGGCGAGGGGGCTGATGAATGGTGATGGAAGCAAATGGGGGAAATAAATGAAGGCGGCAATGAGCCAAGCAGGAGAGGGGCAGATAGGGGTGACGATAAGAAGAGGAAACGTGGAAGAATGGGAAAGGAAGGCAAGGAGAGCGGTGCAGAAGCTGATTGACCAGGCGATACAGAAGATGTGGGCAAAAATATACGAAAGTCCAAATTTTGTAAAGAGTACAGGGAGAGGAAAAACGAGGTGGGAATGGAGGAATATTAGGACAAAGGAACAAGAAGGGGAGAAATCAGGGAAACCTGGGTAAAGATTAGGTGCGGAAGCGTGGGAAGAGAGGCGGAAAAAGGGTTTAGAGAAACGGGGTGCAGAGTATGCGGGAAATCGGAGGAAACACTAGGGCACATTTTGGAATGGAATGAAGCTAGGAAACAAGTCGATGCAGAAGCCTGAAAGCAGAACACCACTGTGACCCCCTGTTTTTTTGCCATTTTTCAACAATTTTTTTTTACGGGAAAAAAAAGAGATATTCGAAAATTTTTTTTTGTTTTGTTCGTTGTTTATTGAAGATACATAAAAAAAAATTTTCAAATTTTTCACCCCCCATGGTGACGCTGGGGAAGCTCCCGCGTCAGGTACTGTTGCCTCTGCAGTGGTTCGCGACACGCAGCAGAACTCTCTTCAAAGTCGATCTGAAAAAAAATACCGAGTGTTTTCGTTAATAATATGATATTTTGAAGAGAAGTACACAGGGATTTGAAAAAATATTGATTTTTAAAAAATAGGCACGCTTTTGAAATTAAAGGACGATTTTCGAGCAAAATTTCTCGTCGAAAATGGGCTTTAACTTTTTTTATTATTGACATATCGAAAAAATCCTATGTACTTTTTTAGATAATCTAGTTTTATTGATGCAGTCCAAATTTGAAGTCGATCGGATAAAAATTGCTCGAGTTCTGCTGCGTGCCACACTCAAAAAAGTGGTTTTGAGAAAAACGCGTTCAAAGTTTTAGGTTTGTTAATTTATGCGATAAGTTGGAAAAAAAATGTTTACCTTTAATCAGCGATGCCGGCACCATATAGCTGGCCTTCAAGAAGCAAATCATTGTCCCTAGCATCTTTTCTTGAACTTGTAGAGGCTCTTCTTGCCTCTTTTGCAGCGTCTGTGAGCGAGCGCTCCGCCAGCTCGATCCGCGCTGCGTCGGTTTCAACGCAAAAATTGAAACAATTTGGGCCGATAGTTATCCCCAACGTCTCCAAAACTTTCATGAGGCTTCTCAGGCCATCATTGAATAATAATACCGCGATATCAGCTGCAATATCGACGATTTTTTTGCTCCCGGACTGACACTTGGGGGCTATTGCCCAAACTGATTTGTTGTAGCTTTCGTTGTTGTTTTGCGTGAAGCCGCCCAAACAACGCTGCAGCAAATCGTCTCTGCTCAAATTTTCGAAGACTGGCGTAATTGCCTCCAATACTTCCTCAGGAAGAGGCGGCTCATGGCGATATTGAGAAATATTACCGCGCTGCACCGCTCCACAAAATATTCAATATCTCCGAAAATAATTATTTTTTCGACCTGGGTCCAACGGCATCTTACTCTTAAATGTATTTTAGATTTTTCTAGATGGTTTTCAAAAAATCGATTTTTTGAAGCCGTCACAGGGGTGTTGTCCGTTAAGAAATTTCGAGGAGTGGGAGAGACAACGAATCAAGAACCAGATGGCGGGTGGAGGAAGGCTGAAGAGAGGAAAGAGATAGTGGAGGAAATATGCGAAATAGTAAGACGATTTGAAGAAATCGCGAAGAAAAAGGAGATGGAAAAGTAGGGCAAGGGAAACGAGAGACCTTCGAAAAGGAAAATAACAATAGGTATAAGCAATCGTAATCGCAATAGTAAATGTAAAAGACGTGTTATACGAATGTTAATAGAACCGGTAGGAGGGGGGCAAAGTGCGCACGAAAGAATGTATATTTAAAAAAAGAGAAAAAATCTAGGATTAAGTGAAGTGTATGTAAAGACGGGGGAGATTGTAAAAACCCGCAAGGGTATACACGGAAAAAAGTACTACTACTACTCGATAAAAATGGCATTATTTTGAATCGATATTTTTTTTGCTAAAAAATTGCCCTCAAATAAAAAAGATGATAATTGTTTATGAATCGTAAAAATAGTGCGTACATCGTTAGAAAATCTATATAAGGAGCTACGGTTGAAACTTCAAGTGAATCAAATGAAAACTGCTTGAATTGTGCATTCTCCCGATTTCAAGAACGTGGTTTCGAGAAAAACGCATTTAAAGTTTCAAAACTGACTTCAGCATCATTTAAAGCAATATAGAAACAAAGCAGTCAAAATTATCGTGCTACTCACATTGAACGGTTTAAGGGTCGTTGTTGAAAATTAGCGGAAACCATGCAAAATCCTACCGAACTATAATTAGGGGATGATATTTTGAATTTGGGTAAATGTGAAACCCAAGCTGTGTTTCCAAACCCACTATAATGTGGGTTTCGACATTGTGTGTTTCCAAGCTGTGTTTTCCAAACCCAAGCTGTGTTTCCAAACCCACTATAATTGGGCACTGATAAGGCCCATGAATAAAAAATTATCACATTGCGATTTGTGAGGTATCGAAATTGAGGTATCGACTTGAACATTCGAAGGTCGACTTGCAACATTCTTTTCTGGCGAGAGTATTGGGATCGCGAGGTCGAAATTGTACACCCAATTGACAAATGGTCCTGCCAAGCTTCAGTTTCATTTCGATTGAGAGATATTGATAAACCATGAAGTCATTATTTAAACAGAGTGCCCCGTTCTTTGCACGGCCAATCGGTGTAGGTAGTTCTAGCAACGAGGGTCGTCGAAAAAAAAAAAATTACATTTAGTATAACAATAAAACTTTTGTATGACCGGATATTTATTTGAAGTTTCTAAAAGCATGAAGATGGCAAGCTGAAGGAGAAAAAGTTTAATTTCCGACGAAAAAATGATCTTCAATCATGTGTGACGAACAAGTGGATCCGAATTGGGCAGCAGACATTACTTTTGTAATTGCATTACCCGTAAATTACAATTACTGTAAATAACTGCGATCTTTAGTCACCAATTATAATTACGGGAAACAATTATAAATATTTATTTATCAATTACAGTTACTATAAACATTTGTAATTTTGTGATTATCAACTACAATTACTCGAAATAATTGTAATTTTTTTGTTGCCACATGAAATTACTTGAAAAATTGTAATTTCTTGCTGCTAATTACAATTACTTGGAAGAATTGTAATTTTTCCGTTATCAATTACAATTACTGGAAAAAATAGTATTTTTTGTATTATTCGTTACAATTACTTGGGAAAATTGTTACTTTTTTATATAAATTACAATTTTCTTACGATTAACCCTTTAACGTCACGAAGACACTTTTCACAAGTCTTTTTTTCGACATGATTATTTACGATGAAAATGTCGGGGAAAAAATTCCTAAAGTACTTTGTCGACTATTTTCAAGGCCGCTCCTTCGAATGGCGCAACTTGAATTATTTTTTATACAATATTTTTGCAAAATATTGTATAAAAAAGCTTCGTTTTTACGAAAAAAAAAACGAGATATTCATTTCGATGCATAGAATTCTCTCAAGCAAAAAAAAATCTAATGAAACCACATTGCGCGGTTTACTATTACTAAGTAATTTTAATAATTTCTGATTTAATTACAATCACTGAAAATAATTGTAATGATTTCTGATTCAATTACAATCACTGAAAGTAATTTTAATGAACTTCGATTTAATTAAAATGACTCAATGTAATTTTAATTAACTCCAATTCAGTTACAATTACTGGAAATAATTTCAATGGACTCTAATTCAATTACAATTATGGAAAGTAATTTCAATGAACTCTGATTCAATTATTATTACCAAAAGTAATTTCAATGGAATACGATTTAATTACAAATTACCTTTAGTAATTTGTAATTGTTAATTTTCTATTACAATTTTGCCCAGCACTGAAGTGGATATACATATAAAAAAATTATCACGGTCATACAATAGAAAATGTTATAAGCCATATTCTATAGTGACTGGCATTCACCGGTGAACCAATTCCAGAGAGGGCGGTAGACCGTTATACAAATATTTATCGAAAGTCCGTACTCGAAACAGTTCAGGATTTGTCTCTACCGAATTAACCCGCGACTTATATATATCGCCATGGTAAATATTTATATAAATCTTGCGGGCCCATGAATCTCGCTGCCACTTCGATGTCGTTGAAGATGTGCGTAAGTGGTTTCGTTAAAAAAAAAAAAAGAATAATTTCTATTCGTTAAAAAAGAAACGTCGACAAATTATACTTCGTGTGAAAAGTTGATTGTCGTAGTCAAAATAAACGTTGCGACATTTTGTCCCCTGTCAGATGAACGTTCTCTATTGGACTCAAGAGCAGTGACGAAGGTAATTGAGCAACTACCTAACAGGATTTTGAATTCGTCCATATATATCTACATACCACGCGCCCACGCACACACATATATATTTACAAATATATGTACATTGACGGAAGTCTACTGTTCGTGTTTCGAGCTATTGCTGGCTTGAGAACTTTTTTAGACGTCCTGTTATATCTTTAACGAGTACCAAGGAGGAGTTTTTCTTGGGTTCGTTAAAAGTTCGAGTAATCCGTTACAGGACATAGAGTCAGAATTCGTAACACTAAATGACCCACTCTCGATGTGTTTTCAAAAAATCTAAAAGGCATCTGTGGGTGATAAGGCCTAGCTAAGGGGTATTTGAAATTATATGAAAAATATCCAATTAAATTGACATATTTTAATTATAATCATTATTCAAGTTCAGTTTCTATAAAATATAAACGAAAAATGGTAACTTGTTCCATAAAAAAAAACAAAAATAAACATTCAACAACGTTGATATTACTCCTTATTTTACAATGGTGGGATAAAAAAGCCTACGGCTTTAACAGACTTAAATAATTGAACTATGCGTACTATACTTGGTATTTGAGATCAATAATCCTCTGCAGCCTTGTATAAACTGAAAGTTCCTCTTTACACTGCTCGGACAGCTGACACCAGGTCGTTTTCTGACCACAACGCTCGTTTCGAAGGCATCGGGATCGAAGCACTAAAAATAACGTTCAATTAATTAGTAATAAATATCCGTACTACTTATCTCCGTTCGTAACATCTTAAAAGTAATGTTAAATACACGATAAAACAAATAAACTTTGGGTCAAACAGTAAGAGGATAATGAGGCCTATGGTTAAATTTAGTAGGCCTTCATAACCGACGACCACGTACATAAGAAAAACAAAACAAAAATATTTGGACCATGATAGGTTATTCAAATATTCATGACCATCGAAGCTTGAATTAATGAAGATAAAAACTGTGATTTTAGATAGATAAGTGTGATATTACAAAAAATACTTACGATTTATTCTGACCGATTTTTATTATTAGTGCTGCCCGCGTCATATGATGGATAATACAACACTGGAGGCGGGGAGCGGGGTATCGCGCCTCGGCAAACTTGTAGAGACATATTCGTGCAAGAGGTGTCTGTGAGTGTGGCCTTGAGCGTAACGGTCATTTTAAGGGGTGAGATGAGGTCAGAATTTTCAAAAAATCGATTTTTTTTGCATTTTCTTGAAGTATGATGTTTTGAAAATATTCCCTGAAAATTTCAAGTCAATCCGATGAATAGTTTCCGGGATATCCCACAATTAGTGAAGGGGCGTCGGGTCCCCATCGCAGGTAGCGGACGGCAGCTGCAAGCAACCGGTTTCGACCCCCCCCCCCCCACTCTATTATTAACGATAATACCCGGGAAGGCAGAATGCTTCGAAGACAACAACAAATTGATATTTTGGAAGGTTCCACATCGGCAGAAGCCCTATTTTATGGGCCAGGAATTGATGATTCGATGTAAGTAATTTTTTAATTAGTATTTCTATACATAAACCAAGTGTAAAATTGGAAAACTTTCAGAAATGTTCAAAAATGTATTACTAAAAAACGATGAACTTTAGCAAAATTTTATAAAGAATACTTTCGTTTTAGAATTGCCCAAAATATTTTTAAAACAATAATTCATCCCGAAAAAGTATCAATTTTTTGAAAAATTGTTTTGACAGTTGGCTATGAACAATTGAATGCTCAACTTTTCGGCAAAAAATTGTGATGTTCGGATTCAGCGCATCAAAATACATTTAAAAAAGTTTAGCTTCATCCATCGAGCTCATAATTTTACGAACATATAATACCGTATCTACATCGGAAAACTTTTAACGCGTTTTTCTCGCAACTATGTTTTTCAAGTCGGTGACCACTATAATTCAAAAACCACTCGATGGATTTTGATGAAATTTAGTGTGTTTATTGATAGCATTAAAAACTAGTCCTCAATCGGAGGATTTTAATTTTTGTTGAAAATTTCGGATTTTTTAAAACATTAAACGAGCGATTTTTTGGTCGAAAATCGAAAGTTATCTGTCGGAAGCCGCCATTTTGTTAATTTTTTGAAAAAAAAGCTTCGATTGAGGACCGTATTTATTATTGAACCAATGATTTTTTTTGTTTTTTTATTTCAGATGATCCAGTAAAATTTTTCGATGGTCACCGCAAAGCACTACATGCCGAAGGGGGTCCGACAAAGATGGCGATATATTTATAAATAATCAATTTTTTTCTTTGACAATTTGTACAAGTCAAGTTGAAATATAACATAAAAAGTCTGTGTAACCACTTTTGTAAAACGAACTTAATTGCTTTAAAAGAAAATTATTGAAAATGCTCGTTTTTCACGCTTCTGACTGCATCTCACTCCTTAAATACGATTTTCGTTCCTTAGGCCTGATTAGCCGACATGTCTTATTACCCGCAGGTACCTCACGTACATTTTATGAATAACTAGCTTTGCCCGCGACTTCGTCGACGTGGATCTTCGCATTTCATTAAGAGAAGAGAAAAACAAATAGAGGAAAAAAGTAAGAAAGAAAAAGGTAGAGTGTCATGTTCCTCAAGCACGTTTGTAGCCTGACTGACTGAGGTAAGTGTTGGGTTGGTTGTCTACCATTGTATAACGTATGGTCTTCGGGAAGCACATGTGAGTATTCGGCGCTAGATACTCTCGAGCAGCCCACAAGTAGTTGCCCATGCAAGAAGCACGGAGTGCCCAAACGCATTCAGCGTCTAGGCCCTGGGACTTATTAATTATCATAGAATATGCCAACTTCAATAAGAATTGCAGCCTTTTGAGTTGAAACGATGATATCAACACCAAATAGGTCATGTGGAAATAGTTATTATACTTTCCGATACAATTGAGAAACCTACGTGGTTCTTCTGTTTCGTAAGTGAAAAGATGTTTCAACGACTGAACTAGCTCCTTTTATCTGGGATTTTTGGCTACTTTACCTTCAGAACAACACATCCCAGCTGTTTACTATTTCCATTTCAACGCTCCGCTGAATTAACACTCTTTACTTATGCTTCCCATTTTTATAGGCCTGTGACCATAGTCTAAAGCCGGATTGTATTCTAAAGCAGCGTGTGTTTCAGTGTACCGTTTGTACAGTACATCGTACCGTTTCAGCAACACGTCTGCGAGCTTCGACTTCCTTGGCAGTCTCAGCAACCCGCTGTGACGCTAGATACTTAGCGTGTTGCTTACTCGGAGAGTCAGACTGCTCCGTCGTTTCAGCAGCTCACAAGCTGGCTTGCCACTCGGATTGCTCTTCTCTGCAAGAATTCGCTTGTTCGGGCATCTCGGCAGCTCTTAAGGATGTTGAGTCCCAAATCGCAAATGATGATAAAATTCTGAAAATTTGGTATGTTTTTGTATGAAGTATTTCAGAGGTCGTGTAATAATTTCACGACAATTAGGGAGCTCGTTATTGAACAATTAACATTCACAAATTAAATGTTGTCTTATGGAAACTGATGTAACTTTGCGATAAGTTTTTTTTTTGACCTCTCAATTTTGTAATATCTACAATATACTGAAAGCAACGGAAACACAACGAAGTTTATTGATACATTTTTTTTATTTCTTTTAAAAATTGTTCTTAACAAAATGTTAATTTTTTAATAACGAGCTTCCTAATCGTCGTGAAATTTTAACACGATCTCTTAAATACTTCATACAAAAACATACCAAATTTTCAGAATTTTCTTATCATTTTTTATTTCAACCCTTAAGGAGGTTGAAGTAATGATGATAGAATTCTGAAAATTTGGTATGTTTTTACATGAAGTGTTCAGGAGGTCGTGTAAAAATTTCATGACGATTAAGAAGCTATTTATTGAACAATTAACATTAACATGTTTCGTAGGGACGCAACATCCTTAAGCCGGATTCCCGCTCAGCTTGCTCTTCGTGGCGAGCTTACGATTGTTGCGACGTCTGAGTAGTCCGATGGGACGCATTTTTTTCTCTCCGATTAGCCGACTGCTCCACCGTTTCTGCAGTTCTGCGAGTGGATTGACATCTGGCCTGCTTAAGGAAGCTTTCCAGTGTGACAGCCCGAAAAATCGCTGTTTTTCGCGATTTTTTTTTTTAAAGAAAAAATAATCTAATCGGTCTGGTTTTTTTTGTTGTATATTAATTGGGTATTGAAGAATACAAAACAATTTTTTAAAGATCGATTTA
This sequence comes from Ophion costatus, assembly GCA_951751655.1. Taxonomy (NCBI): domain Eukaryota; kingdom Metazoa; phylum Arthropoda; class Insecta; order Hymenoptera; family Ichneumonidae; genus Ophion; species Ophion costatus. The sequence continues at coordinate 7,900,742 of OX632356.1, forward strand.
TTTATTAATTAATATCTATAAAAATGATGAAACAATTGTTGCAGAAAATGCACTTGGATGTGGTGTCCACGTTGGGGGTCACAATTTTGATCTGGAACAAAAAACACAAAAAGATTATTGATCGGTATATAATTGGCTTTCGTGCTATGGAGGCTTTTTTTTTTTTTTTTTGCAAAAATGGCGCCGGTTTGAACAAAAAGTATCGATTTTAGCATTTTTTTTGGCAGTTTTTTTTACAAAAAAATAGGAAGATGTCAAAAAAAAAAAAGCTTCCATAGCACGATAAACAATGACGTTAAGAATATTGTGTAAAAAATTCAACTCGATAGCTTTACAACTCTGCCCTCCAAGTTGGACACCGTTTTGAAAAATGCTGTTTCGAGAAAAACGCGTTCAAAGTTTCGCTGTAGCTGTAGCGCTCCGTTGCCTTCTTCCAAGAAATTCTGTACAGTGACCGAAATAATCTGAATTTCGGCATGAAAATTTCAAGGAATATTCGGAAGAGTGTATACTATTCGATAAAGCAAAAAAAAAAATCGATTTTTTGAAAATTTCACACTGGAAAGCTCCCTTAACCTCTCTAAGCTCTGCTCGAGGTGACATCTCTTACCCTCATAGGTCGAGTTTCATTAGAACGTTTTGACAAATAAGATTTACGTTTCGACGGAATTTTTTACCACTATGCCGTCCGCACGTGCACCAATGTTATTATTTTTGCGCCCATAGGACGGCAAATAAAGATAATGTACCTGAAATGACCGCCACGCATAATTCTAAGCAGCTACCTCAGATGAACGGCTCCAAATAAAAAAATAAAAAGACATACCTGATACGACCACCGCCATAAGAAAATTATATTTTTTATTGTGGATAAAAAAATCCTAGACGTCATTGCCAACATTCTGGGCAGAAGTGGTGAAATAGCAAGAAGCGATGTAGGGTAAGAGTAGGCCGAAAAAATGCGCCACTCCCAAAAAGTACCTGAGATAACTGCCGGGAAATTATTTTTTTTAAGTACCCGAGATGGCCGCCGAGCCTCTGGGTAGAAGTAGTGAAATAGCCAGAAGAGATATAGGGTAAGAAAAAATGCGCCGAGTCTACCTCCACGCGCGAATCCTTACTTGTCCGTCGCACTTTTTCTTATCACTCTCTTAGATCGAGAGATCGATGCAAAAATGAATGTGCTTTCGGCGTGATTTGTGGCACTTCATTTGGTAAAAATAAATAAAACCCCAAATTCAAAATTCAGTTGGTTTAACAAAATGTATCTTTAAATACGTTCAACTTTATTTTTGATTGACATAACAAAACAGTGTAGTTGGTGGTGAAACAGTATAGTGGTGTGAACTGTAGCTCATTTAGCATGTCTGAGCAAACTGTTAAAACAACAAAATTTCGAGACAACAAAATGCATTTTACACATTCAACGACTTCTTTTTCTCGGTGCAAAAACGTATTTTAGTTCCTCATTTATCCACTGGAAGCGCTGTCAAGTAGAAGTAGTCTTGTAGATATAGTTACATAGCAATGGATGAATAACATCCTGACAGCCTCTACTCAATTAAGAAAACGCCTAATACGTGTGTCGTACCGAATTGTGAGAAAAGTTTTCAAAATCAGAGTGAAAAGCGATCGGTGTTGAAAGTTCCACAGGACGAAGAATTGCGTCGAAATGGGAAGTCGCAATTCCTGGGAATCAAGTGCTAAAGACGTCGCAACACGTTTGCGAACGTCATTTCGAGCCACGGCGTATCGTGCGAAAGTGTGAAACGCGATCCAGAGGGACAAATTCTCATTGATGTAAGTGTGAATTATTTACGTCTATAAGTTTATGGACTTTATTTTTCCTCTTTATATAAAGCCAAAACGTTGTACAAAACCGTAACGTTAATTTATAACAAAATCAAACACTTAAGAAAAACGAGTTAGCCCCATACAAAACCAAAAACGGCAAAAACAATTTGTTGTAAAAAACAAACTCGTCAAACGACAAATCAACAAAATCGGTGCCTTTCAAACATACAGATACACATACAGATTTTAAAAATTCCACCTCCTTTATATTTATTTTCAGGTGCGTATTAACATTGTTAAAAAAGCCGAAATAAAAATAAAAGTTGTAGAAACAAACAACGAATGCAATCTACTAAGAACAAACGTTAATTATAAGGTAAGCAATTTAGACCGTACAAATTTGTTCATACCTCATCTATTCCAACGACGAAAGACGAATTAAAAATGTTACAGAAGTTCGAGCATACGAGAAATACAGAGTGAGTGAGTGAGTGAGAGAGAGAGAAAGAGAGAGAGAGAGAGAGAGAGAGAGAGAGAGAGAGAGAGAGAGAGAGAGAGAGAGAGAGAGAGAGAGAGAGAGAGACCGAGAGAGAGAGAAAGAAGACAGATAAACCAGAAGAGAATGTGATCAAAGAGGACACAATCATAGGAGAGAAAGATGGCGGCGAAGGAGGGGGGGGGGGTGGGTAGAAGAGAAATGAAAGAGGTAGAATCTGGAAAGGATATCAGGAGGAACGTTTTGCGGACTGAAGATTCACAATCATCATTACGTGTATCAACGCCACTGCCGGTCTAGGATTGTTATGGAGCCTTTAAATCCTATGAAAAAAAATCCAACGATGCTGAAATAAGTGCCGAAGAAAAATTCGAAAAATGCGAAGACCGATACATTATTTTTGCCGTAAAAGTATTCGGATTACGAGGTCGGAATTTGCCTGGATGAGCGTGATCCACAATACAGGTCGATTTTCATATTTTTCTGATGAGAGTATTGAAGTGTCGAGGGCGAGATTTTACACACAATTAATTCTTATTCTGGCCAAACTTGAGTTTCATTGAAAAATGTTGACTAGCAATAAAGTTATTATTATTCAAGCAAACCCGTGTAGAAATTGTGTTAGGAATCCTATGAGATTCCCCTACTTCTCCCTATCAGAAAACGTCGCGCTCGTACATTGGATGCCAATAGGGATTGCGCATCGGGATCCAATGTAAGAATCCTAAAGCATTCCCACATTGTCGAACGGAATCCGCTACGATGCTTGATCGATCATATAGCATTATGTACGTCCAAATTACTAAAAAAAATTAATGCATCGATACACTAAAGAGATCGATTTATTGTTTAAAAAAGAGTACACGTCCAACGTCACAGTATACTTATGTTGTTTAGTTATTTTTTAAAAACTTTATTGCTTACCCATATTGTATATTTATAGTGCTTTATACGCTAGTATTTTTCGTGCCGATATTCTTCGAATACTTTTTATACTTTGTGAACTTGCTCTACGTTTTTTCAACACTTTGAACATTTTTTATTCTTTATGACCGTTGACTACTTTTTATACTTAACGAGTATGAATACTTTGTACATTTTAAATACTTGGATACGCATACTTTTTATGCTGTAACGTATTTTTTATACTCGTTTTATACTATTATTACGCAAAAATACTAGTGCATTTTTGGTACGGATATTCTTTGAATCCGTTTTATAGTGTATGAACTTTGAACACTTTAATAACGTTGAAGTTTGCATCGTTGAAATGCAACAAAAATTAATGATTCTGAATTATTTTAATTTCTTGTGGCAGTGTTTGGTCACAGAAAACCTTCAACGAGCTTTTGAAATATATTTATTTAGCGATCTACGATATAAAAGTATTAAAAAAATCTTCTATGACGATAAAAAGATGGGCAGTAACAAGTAAAAAGGAACTTTCGTTGCATTCCAACGATGGAAACTTCAATGCCATATACTTCTTACATTTAATGAAATATAAATACTTTTGTTATTTTAAATACTCGAAAACGAATACTTTTTATATTGTAACATTTTGCTGTTACACGTTTTTTACTATTATTAAAGAGAAATACTTGTACGCATGGAGATTCGCTGTCGACGTAACGGCAATCCGGTTGTGATTGCCCTTGAGGTTAAACAGTTCGGCGGCCATCCCAATCTCTGAAATTAGCAATTATTTTCCCGTAGCAAAGCAGAACTTTATCGGTCGTAACGTATGTTCCATCGTTGCAAGTGTGGAATTTCGTGCGAGCAGCTTAAATGAGATTTTAAAAGAAAGTTAAATGTAATACAAAATTATAACCAAATCATATTTTTATGATCATGGTTATCGATTTTCAAAAATATGTATACGAAAAATGATTTTATAATTTACAAAAATGACAGAGTTACAGCACTTTTAATGGGAGGGCGTAAAGCGGCGGCCCTTGCCAGTCATAAATTTGAATTGCGCTTTTCTCGAACCCACTTTTTTCGAACTGGTGCGGACGATACGGCGAGCAACAATAGTTGGATATGCACATTTTTTGCAGGAATGTTTTTGGAACTGCAATAGTTAATCGTTGAGCGTAGTTGTTTTTATTTTTTATTTTTAATTACTATTTCTTATAGTATCTTGAATGAAAATATTTTCCGTACCTGATATTTCCGATGCTTCTTTATTTAGGGTCACGCAATCTTCCTGCAAACCTTCATCTGACGTTGATTCCGAGGGGGAATTTCGTCGAAATCCACCATTCTTTAATAATTTTTGTTCATCTAATCGATTTGGTTCGGACTTGCTTAAGAAACTTCAATCGTCCGGTGAGCCCGCAGATGACGATGACTTAGCTGACGTTTAGTTCCACGACGTTTCCTCGCTTGGCAATAAGTTGAGATAAGTGATTGTTATATTTTTTGCATTTATATTCTTTGCATTATCCGATTTTTTTGCCTTATCCGTTCTATTGTTTTTTTTGCCTTGTCCGATAAACCATTTAAAAAATCAATCTTTCAACATCAACAAGTCGTACCATAATTATCGCCGTCATCGTCATCTTTAAGGCTTGGCACATTGAACAATTCCATAAGTGACGTGCACCTGCACTTTTCGACGATACTGTTGACTTTTTACAGGTATTCAAAACGTAAAAAGTGTGCATATTAAACGTTATAAAAAGATTTTTTGATCCGTACCAAAAATACTAGTCTATAACAGACTATAAATATACAATATGGATAAGCGCTAAAATAAAGAAGTAACAAAAGAATATACGTATATTGTAGTATTCGATATTGTAGGGCATGGTTTTTTTTATTTTGCGCGTTGTGCCTCCGAGAGTAGAGGGCGACCAGACAGCGGCTCTTTTTTGTTCGCAAATAAACATTCTTTCTCATCAATTTCTTAAACCCACAGTGCTACGCCCTTCATCTGACATCCATGGGATTACAACAAAATTCCTGCCCACAATATGTAACCTTTTAACATTTTTTTAAGGAATTCTTTAGGATCCCGATCAGACCCCATATCAGATCCCGATGAGGACTCTTGATGTGCGGTGTCCCTAACAAATTCCTAGAACCACGTGGGTGTATCTTGGAACTCCCAAGCAAATATATGCACGAGACCATCAAAGAATATTTTTTTACAGGGTTTCGCGAAATCCCATTATATGTAATTTCAAGTAAAAAATTATTAAACCACGTCAATGTGGAAATAGGGGAGAATCCATTTGGATTCCAATGTGGACTTCCTACCGGGGACGTCCCTATCAAAGCCCCATAAGGATCTGGGACAATCTGGGTAGTCCCCAACAAATCCATTTGGATTCCAATGTGGACTCCCTACCTGGGCCGTCCCTATCGAATCTCCATACGAATCTGGTAGGATCTGGGGAGTCCCCAAAAAATTTCTGCATGGGAAGTGTCGACGTTGCTGCATGGCCAATCGCTGTGGGGGCTTTTTTCAACTAGGGTTATCTGAAATGCAAAATAAAAAAATGTGACTTTCGTATAATAATAAAACTGTCGTATGAGCGGATACTTTTTCGAAAATTACGAAAATGCCAAGCTGTAGAAAAAAGGTTCGATTTCCGACAAAAATAAACAACGTCAATCATTTGTTATTAACAAATGGACCAACAATTGAAAGAAATGATCCGATCGTACGATAGAAATATGAACTATGATCTGCCCGAATTTATAGTGGGTCGGACTGATTTTAAGATACGCCTTACAACCTTTCGTTAAGCATATTTTCAAGTAAAACACAAAATAGAAAAGAGCAAATTGATCTGAACCTTTATAAAAATCGTCATAAGTTTCCATTAAAAAAATCCCATTTTAAGAGTAAAAAAATGCCATTAAAAAGGTTTCAACCTTGTCCAGACCTCTTGAAAACATTTAATTGTCTATACCCCACGCTTCTAGTTATTTTTAACAAAAAATCCCTTCCCGCCAATATCGAATATCTTATGCTCAGCCGTTCTATAAAGAGGATAAAATTTCTCGATAATACGATCCATACGTGCCTATCAACCAAATAGATCAGGGATTGCGAAATCAGAGAGCAATCCTGAGGATATCCATAACTAACTTATATATATATACACATACATATGGGCACATGGGCACATGGCCAGTTCTAACTGCTGGCGAATCAGTATGCGCCCAGGCAATCATATAATACATCCCTGCATTGTAACGCGCAGTGGTATATTCTGTCACCGCCAAGGGGCAGGTGATAGTCAATAGTATCGATTACAATTTGTATACAACAGGCAGCAAAGGCAATGGCAATGCTTACATATATATGTCATATACAATTGCTGGTAATTCACACCGAATCGTACGACTGTATCGATCTCGATATATATATATATATATATATATATATATATGTATATATTATCCTTGAGAATCATGGCGGGTCGTCGATCCATGGCCGATCTTATTGGGTCTCCCTCGCGCGAGTGTGCAATGAAATATACAACCGCGATTTGCGAGTCTAATTTGAGAAAATTTCACCGGATGGCAAAAACGTTGATATCGAAAAAGTAGATGAATTTTTCGTGTAGAAATTCCTAATGTAACTTTATATAAAACTGCGTGGTGCATCGTTAATATATGTGCAAATTAATTTTTCCACGGTAAAAATTAATCAAATTAATTAATTCGAAGGAAAAACAAATTACACGGTGTCTCGAGCAAGTGCGCATAAATTTCTTCTTTTTTCTATCCATGGTTTTCGTGCAAGTCGATTTGCCTATGGAAAAAATGAATGATTCTTTTCAAAACTACCGAAAAAGAATAATCAAATAAATCCGAAAGAATTAAATTAAGATGGGACTCGAGTGTTCATTTTATTTTTCATTCATCTTAATTTGTTTTGATTAAATTTTTATTAGTTTTTTTAAATTTATTAATGTTTTTCTACAGAAAGATCTATCTGCATGAAAATCATGGATTTATAGCATAGCCCCATAATTGATCATAGCATGATCAATTCTTATAACTCTGCCAAAGCGTATATAACAAAAGCTTGTCGCAAAAATATCATATAAAATATGAGGAAAAACATCTATGAATATAAATTATATATATACACTAGTCTAAAAAATTAAAGAAACAGGAAACTCCTTGCATTTTTTAAGTGTTTTTCGAAGCGCTGTATCTGTGTGAAACATGGTCGTATCGAGATGAACAAAAGCATTTTACAGCTTCAAGTTTCTAGGTTTGAGATCTGTCGGTAAACATTTTTTGTGAGCTACGGTTATCGCGCAATCATGAGAAATGGCGCGAGAAAAAAATGTCCAAATTTTATTGTTTCTTTTCAAGGTTCCACGAGCTCAGGAAATGTTTTTTCAGTTAAATCAATGAATTGGTCAGTGAGCTTGTTTATTCAGCTTCAATTTCGTTTTTCGTTAGTCTCTCTACCCCAATTTTTTGCTGAGATATTCGACCTTGAATGAAAAAGGATCCTTTTGTCTTTGATCATTGATATCTTGAATACAAACTTGAATACATTTCCTACGAAATTCTTTTATTGATTTTCCAGAAATTTTTTATTCGCCCTTTTCGTTTCGTTGCATGAAATCGTTTGAACGAATTTGTCGAATTCGTTGATGGAAAGACTAGGGTTGCCAGGTTTTTTTCAGCTGCATACATTCCCAATAGCCCTGTAAATTTGCGAATTGATCTGTCGCACTGTTTTTCCGGACCAATTGATCAAAGTTCACTAAACAATTGAAGAAACAAGTATATTGTTCCTAAACATCGTGTAATCATCATCAAAAGGAAAAGACCAGCTTTTTCGACTTTTTTCACAACTTTGCACTAGTTGCTTATTAAATTTGAGAAAAAAATTCGAAAAATTTCCCAATTTTTATTTTTATTTGTAAAACGTTTCAGGAAACAACTGTATGCGTGTGTGTGTGGTATTCGATACCGTGTGCATGTACCGTGCACACACGAACACACACACAAACGCGCGCGCGCGCGCGCCGTAAAAAAAAAAGCCGTAAAACGTTAATTTTTTGTGCTTTTTTCATATCAATGTTAAGGGTGAAAAAAGCAGTTTCTCAAAAATCAATGAAAGAATTTGGTAGAAAATGTATTTGAGTTTTCGAAGCTGCTCTTTAAATCCTTGTGTGATCATTGGTTGCTGAGATATCGATGGTCGAAGACAAAAGGACCCTTTTTCATTCAAGGTCGGATATCTCAGCAAAAAATTGACGTAGAGAGTCTAACGAGAAACGAAATTGCAGCTGAATAAACAAGCTGACTGACCTTTCCATTGATTTAACTGAAAAAAAAATCCTGAGTTCGTGGAACCTTGAAAAAAAAACAAACAAAAAATTGGACAATTTTTATTTTTGCGCTATTTCTTGAAGAAATAGCGTGCGAAACTTGAAGCTTCAAAATGCTTTTTTTCATCTCGATACGACAATTTTTCACACGGATACAGCGCTTCAAAAAACATTTTAAAAAACGCAAGAAGCTTTCTGTTCCTTTAACTTTTTGGACTAGTGTATATTATTAAAAAAATGTCATGGGTCCAAAATCATAAAATTCCGCGAAACTAACTAAGCGATAACGACCGGAACTGACGAAATTTTTGTGCGCTCGTCCAAACGCAACGCGTAAAATTCGCCAAATTGCGTTATATTATCGCGCATGAATAATTGTGTTTCACACGTATAACGGGGGCTGTTTTTGAAATGAGGAGGTAGAGGGAGTGTGGGTGTCCGAATGCCGCGTCATCAGAGGGAGTGCACGGGCCGCGGTTTTGACGGTGGCGAGTCAGTGGGCGAGAACGTCACACGTAGCGAGATAATACGGGCAAACGACATTGCAAATATGTGAACAAACATAATTGCATTGTATGCTCAACTGTAAAACTACCGCGTGGGACGGAAGAAATTGAGACACAAAAAGAGTGGTGGCGCAACAACGGTATGAACCAGAAAGAGATGGAAAACGGTGCATAATAGTCATAGATTCGCGCCCACACACAGCGTGTGAAAGTGTAAAATAATTTGTGTTATCTTTATATGGATTTATAACTCAATACGTATTTCTAACCCCACACAGATGGTCCTGAAAATTTGTGATTGTCAATTTTCGAATGGTATGAAGATCGTAACATTCAAAACGAAAAACGTGGGGTGCATGCAATGGATAATTGATGCATGAATAGTTTACCTAAGTCACTAACAATTTCATTGCACTGCAAATGATATGAACTGCTGTGTGAGTTTTCTCAACGACAGCTACTCCCTACACTCCGATCTCTACATTCCATCTATTCCTTCCGCCAAAGATTCTTGTTTCAAATGTTGCGAGTATTTTCAGAGCTATTAAGAGTTCACAATCACAAATTTTCAGAACAATCTGAAGGTAGGAGAAATGATTTTATACTTTTAAGTTCGTTTCAAAATCGTGGATTAAATTTTGTATTGAAAGAAATATTTTCTGCTTTTTAGTCTTGTATATTTTGTTTCTCCTTCTCTAGGCCCCACTTGTTTGGGGGGGGGGGGGGCTGTCTCCTTGGCGATCGTAGAAATTGTCATTAATGTACTATTAATATTATTATTATTTGTTTTCCTTTTCACGAAACCACATTTTTTATTGCTTTATTCTTTCGTCACAATTTTTTTCGCTTTTTCTCTTCCTGTGACAGCCTTGCCTGTCCGTTTGTTTGTCTGTCATCCGGATCTGAGTTATGTTCAAAGTTTCAAGTCTTTAGCTAGACAACCAAGAAAGCGAGTTAATAAAAACGTGGTAAAATGACATATTTTTCAGGGCGCTAAGTTTATGCAACATGTGCATAAACCAGTCGACATTTTTGACCAGCAATCCTCTAAAACAGTCGTTATTTCTCGGCGTCCCAGAGGAATTCTCTTGAGACTTTTACAAATATGGAAGTTTTTTTTTCACAAATGTTAACGGGGGAGATACCTTTAGAGGAAGAAAACAAATGCGGATTCTCATGATTATTAAAGAGTAACGTTTCTTCACCATTTTTGAGACTTAGCTTTTGAGACTTATAATCCGAAACCCGAAACCCGCCGCATACCGTTACAAAACCGTTTAGAAGACCGGCACACCTCGGCCATTTAAAAAAAATTATTTTACAATACCGTGTAACAGCCAGATATATTAATAAAGCATATCCTAAGTCTAATAAAATGGTGGAGAAATCCTTCCTTTAAAAAAAATCATGAAAATTCGTCATTTTTACCACGTCTAAAGGGATCTCCTCCCGTCAAGCGTACTAATTTATTCATCGCCATTGCGTTTAATACACTCAATGTCATTGGGTACCTCATATCCATCATCCCCTGGTTTATAGTTCTTGCAATTAGTTACATATATACATAGTTATCCAAAAGTGTCAGGTCTCAAATTTCTAGCCTTTAGCATATATTCGTACATACCCACGTATAAATGAACCGATCCCAGAGTCGAAGACGGTCGCCCTTGATGTCATATAGAATGAAAACATATGCCAAACACGAGCATAATGAGTTCGGTTAAGCCACAACTGTCATCTTTCCCGACGTGACAGAAGAGAAACAAAAATTAGAATAATATGAGGGAACCCAATAAACATGATAATTCATTTTGTCCCATCACCGATCCGGAAATTTCCCTCGTACGGGGCATCACGCCTTTTCTTGGCTGCCAAACATGATAAACATGACAAACCAAGAGGGCGTCATCGAAGGCAGTGTTTGCCTATTGTACATATAACGGACGGGTCGCTTACTCACACAAAAAGGTATATAACCTTCCTCAAAGGATAACAGGTACGAGGCATTCCGAGGTGAATTGACAGGTCTTCAAACTCCATTGATCTTCTAGTTTTCCTTTTGAATATCCGTTATGCAGGAGGAGTAAACAAATACGCTTTACAGAGAGTTCGGGAATTTTTCGAGATCATATCTTCAATGGGGAAAATGTTGTGAAGACACTACAAGCCATAGGAATTTTTTTAATATCGAATAAATATATAATTGGTAACAATATATCGACTAGTGCGCAATTCAATATTTTCATAATAGTTAGTAGCTATTGGCTGTAAGTATAATAATTTAACATTTTTAATACTTAGTTGAGGTCCCCAAATATTTTACCATTCTACGTGTAAAATTAATTATTATTCATTTACATATATATATATATATATATATATATATATATATATATATATGTGTGTGTGTGTGTGTGTCTGTGCGAGAGTGTGTGTATAACAATTGATAAAAACTGTGTTTACACTTTAAGTAATAAAGTAGTAAATACATGTGAACTATTTGTATATTTATAAATTAATAATAATTGAGTTAACAAATAAAATCATTCAATTACAAAAACAAAAACCATTCAAATATCATGATACCATTCAAACGTTTGAATAATAACTGATATTGATGGAAATTAATAATAATATATCATATATTATTATATTAATTTGCGGCAATTTATTCTGATGTATCATATATTATTATTACATACATAAATATATATATTATCAATGTTTTTGGCCAAAACCACCGTTACAGCAATGCTCATCGTCTTTATTCTCGAATCTTTCTTTCACTGTTAGTGGAAAAATCTTTCGGGCATTTCTCATATGATCGGTCATTATTTTTCCCAACGATAGCTCATTGGATTTTTCTATCTCGGCCAAATAAATGCTCTCCCATTTAAAAGAACATACAATACCGATAGACCTTTGATCAATGCCCGAGAAAGAGCTGCGCTGTTCTAATCCATTTTCTTCGGGTAAGTGATGAGCCAGCCATAAAAACTAAAGACTGCTCCGAGGCAGTATATGAACGCTCGTTCCTTTTGCCCCAAAGAAGTGTGTCCATCAGTTTGTCTATTTCGTTGGGTCCTCGGAGTTGAGGCAGCTATGGAGGTGATCCATACGACGATCCCTCAGAGACAATGCTGCTTCGAGGGGATTGAAATTTTGCGACAACCGCGATAACTACTCAAAATCTCTGTGTCTCGGAGCTTTCGCGTTCCGAGAGGAAGTTCCAGCCTTCGGTGTCACGACAGCCAGACGAGGGTGGCTGTACATGGCTCAGACTGCGCTTGGTGCATCATTCAATTAAACTTTGTTCCTGTGAGACACTTACGCTAGCATTCGGCTGCTGGGCGAATTAATACAGTTGACTGTGCAAATGAACATGAAGACCGAGCTGCATGTGGCAAAACGGCAGAAACAAAAATCTGTCCTTTGAACCACACGCTGAATGCCAGCAACAGTGCCGTGGAATTCCGCACGGAAATAACCAGAAAATCATTACCGATTTCTGTGCCATATTTACTGATTGTGAATTCGACTGGAATTCTTTGGAAGTTGAGGTATTATCTGAAATGTTACATCTCGCGGGTAAGAATGCAGTTGGACTCGTTCCGTAATAACGTCCAAGCCAATGCAAGTCATCGATGTGGTCTGGGATACAATTTTATATTTTTCACACAATATTATACAATTGTATACGAAAGGTGGCAATTCTCAGTGGAGCCGAATGTTGGTCATGGATCCGAGGTAAAGAGGCAACTTCAAATATTTATTAGGGAGGAAGTATCGTGACTTATTTTTAAGGCGTGACCCCCACTTGTAGCGCAAAAAGGCCTTTTTCATGAATTTTTTAAAAGAAAACTACAAAACTTTTTTAATCGATCAATATACCATCTTAAAGAACACATCTTGAAGAACTTCAGTAATTTTTTTATTGAAAAATATTACATTGTTTAGTGGCAAATGGGCGTCAATGAAATAATGTTTTTATATACACGGTTTGCGGTGACCAACATTGCGGCGAAGTGGATCATCTGAAAAAAAAATGCGGATGGATTTAGTCAAATATAAGTATAAACTAGTCTTTAATCGAAGGATTTTAAAAAATATTCATTTTTCACAAAATGGCGGACAGTCAAAGTTAATGGTTCGATTTTAACGAAAAAAAACGGCCGTTTTTTGGCTATAAAACGGCCATTTTTTTCGAAAAAAAAAATCGAACGATTAAAGACTACATTTTTATGTATTAAATAAGCCTGCAAAATTTCAAGAAGATCGGTTCATCAGTGTTCGAGTAATCTTGGTCACCGACTTCAGAAATGCCATTTTGAGAAAAACGCGTTTAAAGTTTCAATTTCAATTCTTCAATTCACGGATTCTTCTCTTTCAACGCTCATATGTCAGTCAATTTTGTTCGAATCGACTTGAAATTTTCAGGACATATTCTCAGATACTTATACTTCAAAAAAATGCAATAAAAAAAATTGATTTTTTCGAAATCGCAAGTGGGGGTAACCCCTTAAATACCGAATATATCAAGGAGTGCCATTCGTGGTATAGTGGCTCGAAGTTTCACGGTTCTAGGAGTGGTGTCTCGGTTACGCGAGAGCACTTCGCCCGAAGCCACCTGGCGGAGCCCCGGTGAACTACCAGACCTAAAGATGCGCTTGAACATTCATCAGTCGCCCGTCTTAAATTCGGCCCAGATCCGATCAAGGCACCACCATCGTCCATGCTATGACGACGCACCTAACTGGATCCCAACCAAACACCTTTTTGCAGAGAGTTCAAAACAACATTTCTGCGAGCTTTTTCTTCTTAATAAAAAGTAGGCAATTCTACGATATCAACGTAAAATATGAATTCGGCAAACGACTCTACCCTCATGGGCTCGTTAATTTCGAATAAAAATAATTTATCGGTCACCGTACACGACTGGTCACTGCGGGGCATGTGGTGGAGAAAGGACAGAGGTCCGATGGTAATTAGTGAGCGCGGTTCAATATTGACATACATATTTATAGCGTCGACGAGACGCGGGACCTCGATGGCGCCCCATCCGTGATGTATTACAACCCGGTGTTTGCGAGAGGAAATTTAACACGTTTACACAACATTCCATGTTGTGTATCCATGTGCGATCGGTCAATTTACGTATTGCTTTGTTTTCCTATTATCAATCCTCACGCAAATGCGTCGGCTCGAGACTTTCCGTAACGGGGACGAACCAACTGTGTACCAAACGTTATTCAAAACGAAGCCTGACTAGCCGGATGCCCTTTAAGAGATAATAAACATGGCGACTTGAAAAACGCGACCTTTTAGTGCCATGAAACGTCCTCTCTCATGCTTGCTGACGCTTGTGCCACGCCGCCATTTCATGCTATTCCCGCTGTCCAACATGGCGCATGGACAGTTTCATTTTTGTTCGCTAGTGGCGCTGCGAACGGGATTCGTAATTCGTTTCGTCCGTTCGATTCGATACCCGCTAGGTTCGATAGGATTCTCCGAGAAATGACAATATGAATGTCATGGGGAAGAGCAGGCCGGGCTCGCATGACAGGAGAAGGGGGCATATATAAGAGGAGAATATATAAGGAACGTTGTCGAGTGCGTTACGCTACAGCCGGACGGCACAAACATGTGTGTTTGCTGTGCTCTCCCGGTTGATGCACCACTCAAGATGATAAATATCTGTCGGGACTATGCGGAAGAGACAGCATGAAAAAGGGAGCGCGGGCGAGGGAAAACCGAGGGAGATGGAGCATTTTCATGGGATACGCCGTCGCGGTGGGCGAATCCGTCGCTCGGTCTTCGTCAACGATCCCCAAGAAAATATGCAGCATATGGGGTGACGATTATAAGGTAGCCATCTGTTTTTAAGGGTCTGGCGCTGAGATTCCGTGACCGAGAAAAATGAGATAATCGCTGGGTTTTTCAAATACTCTTCGGAAAAAAAAACGGCGTACTTTCGTAACGAGTCGTACTCGCCAAAAAAAATTAAGCAGTCTGTAAAAAATTCAGCATTCCATTTTCAGTTCAACAGAATAAAGATAATTGAATTGCGAATACGCCACACTCCTAAGATACTTTAAAAGAAAATCGAATTAGATTCCATTTATTCACTTTAAAATGCATCATTGATATCTTTTTTCTCGGTGGCGCATAAAAAAAGTTTTTCAGAAGTGTTTCGTATTCAAAACTTAACCGTCTTTATGACGCTGTACTCAATATGGAATTTTGATTTTGGTTCAAAATGCTGTTTTTTCTGGCCAATACTACTAATCACAAAAATATGCTCTTTTCGACGAGACCTTGAAACACCATTGGAAATTATCATTTTCTCAACCACAAATCTCAGCGCAAGACCCTTCAAAACACATGGCCACCTCATAATTGTCACACAGCATATGTATATGTATGTACGTAGGCCTGTGTGTGTGTGTGCGTGCGCGCGCGCGCGTGGGTGTATATATACACAGGGTGCCCCACTTAAAGTGAACAATCAAAATAAATTCCGAAAATGAAGTTAAATAAAAATAAACCGGTTTCTACAAAATATTTAAGGTTGGAAGAGAAAAATTCGATGAGTTTATTGCGAAATACAATCATTCACGCATTTATGGAATCTCGCAGCATCGCCCTCCATGTAAAATGTGACCATATAGTTTTTATCTGCTTTCTAGCTTCAAATCAGTTTTCTAGCTTAAAACCATTGACTCCATTTTTACGGTTTATTGGAAATAAAAATCGAGATAAACGATTTTCGAGATAAAAATCATCTCCCTTTGGTTTTTCGCATGCCGTTTATACAAATGGTAACTTTTTTGACCCGTTTTTTTTAAATACTCTTGGTTATTTGTTTTAACTAAAAAAGTATTCTTTTTAACCTTAAATATTAAGCAAACTTTATGAAAAAAGATTCTAAGCAGCATTTTCATACAAACCAATTCGAACGTTTGACTTTGATAGCCTGCGGTGTAAAAACAATGTACTACGCATATCGTGCCAATTAGTTTAAAAAGTTGTTTAAATATTGTCGATTCATATCATTTGTAGGAATGGCATCCAAAGACCAAAAGTAGATGATTTTCAAAAAAAAAAGAACAGAAAAACCCGAAATCTCGAAAACCGTGGGGTTTTTACTAAACTGAAATTCCAGCTTATAGTAGGACATAACCTGACCTATCGACAGTTGCAGGATTATCCATTCATAACAGGACACCCTGTAACGAGCTTTCCATCCTAAGCGCATACATCCCTTCGTTGCTTTTCTCTTCGCCTCTTCTCCTCTTCGACCCCGGCTATATCGTAATTAATTAATCAACGAGAAGACTTCGCGACGACGAGCGAGCTCCCAGACGGTAGTTGCCTCGTCCCGATTACGGAAAATAAAAGAATCGGAAAATTTATTAAAGCAATTTCGAGGGACGATACTTGCGACAGTGCCGAACGAAAATTGCGTTGCGAAAAAAATCAAAAAATTGTTTAATCAAAAAATCAAAAAATTGCAATCAAAATACGATACGTACGATGAGAGGAAATCTTATCTAGGAGTCAAATTATTTTGAAGTGCCGTTCCAGGTCAACAATTGGACGTTAATTCTTGAAGACCGCGAGAGAGAGGGAGATAGAGAGAGAGAGAGAGAGAGAGAGAGAGAGAGAGAGAGAGAGAGAGAGAACGGGTTGTAGGTAATAAAAAAATGACATGGTAAATGCAATATAGCGGGGTGCGGAATTATACATCTCATATAGGGAGTGAGTGCCGAGATGTGCGTGCGAAAAAGTTAGATTGTGGCCATAAAGGAGGCGAGTCAGAGAGCTAACGACTAAATCAGAATCGTCGGGAGATTTGATCGCGGTGTGATTAGGGCTCTCGGGTGTCGGAGCAGAGCATTTATTGCGCCCCGTCATTTACCCGTTCCGTGGTAAGCGCTGGTTACGTGTTACGAGAGCACCGCCGATATATCCTAGCATTATAGTGGCTGTTCGCGATATCGAAGAATTGCCTTACTGTGCCATGGAATCTCTGAGGCTGCGACAATAAAGTCTCCGATAAATTATAGAGTGAAGAAGAGTACGGAGGACAATAGTAGTCATCTTAAAAAATCTCGTGGAAGTGCTCCGATTTCTCAAATTCCTAGTTTAAGGGGTTACCCCCACTTGCGATTTTGAAAAAATCGATTTTTTTATTGCATTTTTTTGAAGAATAAGTATCTGAGAATATGTCCTGAAATTTTCAAGTCGATCCGAACAAAATTGACTGAGATATGAGCGTTGAAAGAGAAGAATCCGTGAATTGAAGAACTGAAATTGAAACTTTAAACGCGTTTTTCTCAAAATGGCATTTCTGAAGTCGGTGACCAAGATTACTCGAACACTAATGAACCGATCTGCTTGAAATTTTGCAGGCTTATTTAATACATAAAAATTTAGTCTTTAATCGTTCGATTTTTTTTGTCGAAAAAAATGGCCGTTTTATAGCCAAAAAACGGCCGTTTTTTTTCGTTAAAATCGAACCATGAACTTTGACTGTCCGCCATTTTGTGAAAAATGAATCTTTTTTAAAATCTTTCGATTAAAGACTAGTTTATACTTATATTTGACTAAATCCATCCGCATTTTTTTTTTCACATACGATCCACTTCGCCGCAATGTTGGTCACCGCAAACCGTGTATATAAAAACATTATTTCATTGACGGCCATTTGCCACTAAACAATGTAATATTTTTCAATAAAAAAATTACTGAAAGTTCTTCAAGATGTGTTCTTTAAGACGGTATATTGATCAATTGCAAAAGTTTTGTAGTTTTCTTTAAAAAAATTCATGAAAAAGGCCTTTTTTTGCGCTACAAGTGGGGGTAACGCCTTAAATGACCCCAGAGAACGCAATTTTTATTTTAAATCGTCTAATGATCGTGAAAACACGTTTTTTCACATTTAGTCGGCGTAATTTCCCATTAGTTAGAACTTGGAAATAGTTGAAAAGTCAACCAAAAAAATTTGACGCTTTTGGCCACCTTTTCGGAATCACCAAAATCGCGAAATTTCAAACAGTCAGTCCTGTTCAGGTGATATAAACTCGATGGAGGGTTTCTCATACGATTTTGGTAGACTTACAACAGATAGCGCGGTACTATATATACCGGGCTAGATACGAGATATAAATGTGCAAATTTTATATTTGATTTCTAAACTCAATAAAAATTAAATTATGCCTCAAACCAACCAACTAGTACGTTTGAGATATAATCCTCATTGTGTTTATATCCCCCTCATAAAAATTGTATTTGTTAGATACCTCTGTTTATACAATTATTATCCCTACGTATACTACGTATTTCTTTATTTTGTACTTACTCTTGTCTCTGTTTAATCCTGATGTAGGGTAAGGATCCCACTGATTAAGAAAATTAAAACGTATCAAAACACAAGAATAAATATGTGCAATATCAGCGCAACGCAACGAACGCAACTCACCCCCAAGACCGCAAACGAACCCCGAATCACGCAACTTTTGTATTCTGAAACAAATTTTGCTCAAGTCTATAGTTTTTGAGAAAAAAAATCGTCAAGTTTCGGAGAAAAAATTTTCATTTTGGCCGCCATATTTTTTTAACCACAAATGTTCTACATAAGAATATTATAAGGATGAGTCAAAGAATGCTATCGAATTTTTTCGGACTTTATCACAACGTTTGTCGAAATTTCGATTTCGTAATTTTCTTAGAAATCAAAAATCGCATCTGATCCTTCTGAAAAAATTGAGAGTGTTCTTTAACTAATTGTAAGATATTTTTGTTCTTAGACGATTTTCGCTTAAGTCTATGGTTTTCGAGAAAGAAATTCGTTAAGTATCGGGGAAAAAAAATTTCATTCTGGGCGCCATTGTGGCTTACCAAAACGTTTAAAAAAAATAACCTCACGTATTTTTTGTTCAGACATCGAGGTCCCGATATTGATTGGTTTTAGGCATGAAAAAAAATCGAAAGGGAACGAAAATTCGATTTTAAAAAACAAACGTCATCGAAAAATCACATCTTTTTCGCGTATTTTCGATTTTTATATGGTTACATTTTCTCTGACGCAATTTTAACTATCGCCATTCGAAAGAACACACTTAAAAACATAGGGAACAGTAGTTTCCGATTTTTTTCTGTTCGAAGTCATCACATGGCGACAGCTCCAGCTCAGATGTCCAAATTGCGTCCTCTGGGCGTCAATGGGTTAATGGAAATGTTGAGTTTTCGAGTAACGTTTTAGCATGTTCGTAGTCAGCGGGGAAGAAAACATCGATCTATGTCAAACATTTCTTTTCAAATTAACATTTTTTCCAAAAATGAGTAGTTTGATTAAAATCGATGTAAATTTTTCCCGTTGTGAGAGACACTCGGCTCAGTGCTCATCCTTTCTGTTACTAATTCCCCTTCAAAATGCGACTGGCATTATAAGTATCGGATGATTTTCCGATTTTTGGCGAATTTTTGGAGTTGGACCATAGAATTTATTGACAATGTCAAGGGTTTGCCCTTCGAGTTTTTTTTCGTCGATTTTTAATAGGCTGCCAAATGTACAATAATTGAGATACCTAAATGGCTCTTGAATCATTCTAAAAGTCTTGAAAAACCTTTGAAAAACCCTTTTTTGAACCCCAATCGGACCATTTTTACGAAAGTTATGGCATTTTGAATGTTTATCATTTTTAAATTTCTGAAAAATGGCCCAAAATAGATCGAATGTTTTTTTTTCGATGTTAGCCCTTTATAAGACCTCAAATAATCGGAAATTTTCTGCGGACTACGAATTACGCCTCATTTTCATTAAAATCTCAAAGATTCAACATGGAATCTCAGAAAAATCAAAATCAGTATTCGTAACTTTTTAAATAGCGTAAAAGCTTTACCTCTTTCGGAGTCACATCTCGGGAGGTTGTGGGCGTTTGTGTCACTCTGTCGTCGCAGACGAGTGCACGTTCACCGGACGGTCCAGGTATTTCGTTGTTCGGAACGTTCTCTTTCGAGTTATCCACGTTTTCCTTTCGGAATAAATCGTTTTTTATTTTGTATTCAATTACAAAAGTCGAGGAGCAACTATTCAGTTTTTTCATTGGAAATATGAATAAGACTGTAAATATAGAACTGGCTGCGGAGGGGCAGCGAAGCATACTTACATCATTTGAATAATATTTATAAAAGAATTCGGATTAATTTATACAACAAATCATAATTACACATTTTCCTTCCGTGCTGACTTTAAATTGAGGCATCACATAAAAATGAATAATTATATAATTGGTATTACTGTTACCTGGTTATGAGCTGTGACGGGCACAGCACCTGCAACGAGGGGATGTCGGATACGAGGAATTTCCTCGAGCGTACCGTCAGCCATCTGAATGCGGTCTTTGATGATTGCACACCCAAGCGCTTACATTTCGCCCTGTCGGCGTCACGTCCAGTTCGACACCCTCTGTACGAACAGTACTTCCCCATACTGATGGAGCACTGTAAAAAAAATTAACTTATTGTAATCTTAGTGATCGCATGTGACAGTATGAACCCTAACCTCACTTTACACTAAAAATTATTAATTTCACTGAAAATTCTATGTACTATTAACAAAAATACGGTTTTCTTACCTGTTCGTTATGAAATGTGGAACAATCAGCTCACTACACTTTTTCGCGCGTAAGAAAATGGAAATAACGTGTCGGCGTGTAAACACTAAAAGACAATATATCCTTATTTCAGCAATGACGCAGGGTCGATAACGAATACTCCTCACTTCATGGCATCACCAATGCCTTACTTCATATCCTATATTGACAGCACAAGCGCGCTTGTGGCTGAATTTCGAACTACAATCAACATATATCTTTTTCGTCGCTTTCAGGGTCCAAATTTATTACGATTCTCCTAGGCCTCCCTCTAGGCTCCATGGCCTAGTATTTCGCTGGGAATCCGCCATGTGGCTTCGGGCGGAGGGCTCTCGCGTAACCGCTACAACATTTCCTACAACTACAAGACACCGAGCCACTGTACCACGCACGGAACTCACATGCTTACAGCGTGAACTTTAATTTTTTTATACTTGCAAAAGAATAAGTATTAGTACCGTCGACTGCTCGCTATCTTTTTCGAACATTCAGCTAGTGATTTGACTCGAATAATAAGCTGTAGTTTCTTAGGGCTCTATTTTTTTATTTAATTTCATTGACCAATTCGATTGCGATCTCACCAGTAATAGTCAAGGTTCTTTCTTTTGTTCCGCGCACTTTTTGATATATTTGATAATTAAAAAATACGTGGCAATACTTCCATGTCAATATTCAAAGTTCGGCTGGTACCCGGGCTTTCTGCGGGATTTCATCGAAGTTTTCATCGAAACGTCATTAGAAAAGTAATTCCAAACTCTCGTGCCGGAGTCTTCGCAGAGGCACTTTTTAACCTCAAAAAACCGTTTCTGCCGCAAGTTCACTATCATTTTCCGATTCTTTCTAAACTGATGTCCAACCAGTCCCATCTTAAGAACGAGCCAGTTCAATCGTTGCAGAGTGACGTGCGCTGCACGTTACTTTACACACGAAGGTACATTTCGGGCTAAGAGGACATTGCGGACGATTCGAGGCGTAAAGTCACGTAGGTAATAATGGCCCCTCATTTGACGGAGGTCACCACGCACGCAAGGTACATACGCGCGGAAGCATTGATGTCGCGGAGAGGTTAAAACGTAGCTTTCATCGCACGAATGTGATTCGTTCAGGGCGGCAGGTTTTGTACGCGTTACTACGTAATGGCAACCACCATTACTCGGGCGCTACCTTTGGCATCGCGTTGTTATTCGCGTTTATAAGACTCGATGGCGTGACTTGATCGTTTCAGCGAGGCCCATGGGCGCACATATACCAATGGTGAAAGTGGTGAAGAAGTAAAGAGTGCGGTTTTGTGTGCGAGTCCCGAGGGAGAGCCGTTCCAAGGAGGGTGGCCGCAGGAAGATTTGACCCCGTCACGAAAGGCAGCAGAGAGAGGAGAGAGAGAGAGAGAGAGAGAGAGAGAGAGAGAGAGAGAGAGAGAGAGAGAGAGAGAGAGACAGCTTGCCATAGTTGGCGAGAAGTGGAGGGTGAAAGCAATACCCTCAACGTCCAATCATCCCTCGCGGAACTCAATCGTTTATCGATGCTCCGCCGTTACAGCCTGGATATTTCCATGAGTGTCCGCAGCACTCAACCATTTATTTTTACGACTGTTACACGAAGGTAACTTGAAGGATCTGGTCGTTCATTTTATCAGAAATATTCCAATTGGCTTTATCATTTCATCGTGCGTTCTCGCCGTGATGGGGTTTCCAAAGATTGCGGAATTCTAATGGCTTTCGGAAATTCCACTCCGGGCAACACGAAGCTCTCGGGCGTGCACCGATCGAGGGTCGTATTCTCCAATGACGATTACGGGGATGTGAAACATCCGACTACGCGAGTATGGAACCCAATGAATTGAAGTAGGTTGGGGATCGACATGGTACCTGAAACTTGCTGAGTTCAGGAAGTGTAGGAAAATGCAGATTGTATTGACAGGCACAATGGCGGTGCTGAAATCTGCCCGATGGTGTCCTGCGGCCGGCAAGAGATCTCCTCCAATTTTTAAGGTGCGGTGAAAATTACGAAAAAACTTGATTTCTTGATGAGGTTTGCCTTTGAAAGAGGCAGAGAAATCGAAAGATATATATTTTTGATAAAAATAGTGCAAGGTCGAAAAAACAATTGTTTTCGGTAAGAAAAATTGCTGAAAATAATTGATTTCGTCGAAAGTAAGATATCTATAATCCCCTAGGTATTTCGATGGAAAATGTTATTGAAGGTTCCAAAAAAATGGTAAGGCAATCGATGAAAGATTGGCGAAGTGATATTGTCGGCGACAAAAATCTTCGAAATTCAACTTTCTTCTGAACTCTGGACATGTGGTATGCCTTGGAGATATTACTGAACGCTATACGTTCTATTGCCAGTGTCAACAATACTTCCTCCAAACAATGTTATCTATCGAAGAGGTGGCTGGGTCCAGTGATCGATCCCTTCCAGCCGCAGCATCCACCTCGCTCATCCGTCGCCATAGCCATTTCGTTTCAGACTCAAGAAAACTGCGGGAAACCTACGTCAATACGCTCGGTCTCGCTTTTAACTCCCGGAATCACAGTTGCGTCACAACGTCAAACCAACGTGACCACACGTTGAATCAACACACACGTGTTGGTGTAGAGCTCTTTGATGTTGACTCGACCACGTGTACTTGATTACTCGGACTTCGAACTAAAAACTCGCATTCGCCTCTCGTATGCGTAGTCCTGCTTGCATCGAAATGCGGAAGGTCCTGTGAAAAAAAAATCATTGACGTGGTGAACCGTCGTATTTTCGTAGGGACTTCAAACTCCCGCGATATTTTAGAGTTAGAGAGTGTATCAAGTATCCTCGAGGTCGTTCGTTCTAGAACGTACGTCTAGGGAATGAAAATGAAAAAAGAACTACAGAGATAAACACAGGAACTCATAATGACATAAATCTTTGCAACTCATGTGGCTATTAAATAAAACGACTAGGTAGATTTTACATTTTGGATATTTACATTTTTGGATTTACAGTTTAAACTTTTTATTAAACTTTTTATTAAACTATTTTATTATTATTATTATTATTATATATATATATATATATATATACTGTGCCGGTGAACCCAGTGTGCTGGTCTAGTGGTTAGTGTGCTTGCCTCTGAACCAAACATCGGAAGATCGCGGGTGCGAACCCCAGTCTCGTAGTCCCGGAGAAAAATAAATACGGGTGTGACGTAGATCCAATTCTATACGGATGTCACGCACACGGAACGGCGCGTGATATAGCATCTCAATAGTAGCTACGGTTGCTATTGATCATTAAAAAAAAATTGAAATGATTGAAACGATTTTTTCACCAAAATTTGAGTTTGTTTGGGTTTGTTTTCGTCACTCTGATGGCAACGGAGATATTTGGGGTGGTCACATTAAATGGTCCACTCTGTATATGTTACGTGCAATGTGTATAATACGGGCTGTCTATAGAATACCTGGTTATTTTATACAATACCGGGTTCATCAAAGCAATGCATAAAATATTCGATCTATCGTTAAGCATTACACACTGTACCTTGGGGAAGTATGCAATACCTAGGAATTATATAGAAGGCTATTAGGAGATCAGGTAAAATATAAAATGATGAAAAAATAGAACATCTTTTGTTGGCTCAAAATCATAAATTCAAGCGATCAGTTCAATATAATGGTATTTATTTGTTCTTATATGTTGAACTATTTGTACTGAATGTATACATTGGTACCGAATTTAACAACTGAAAAGTGAGTTCGCATATATATATATTTCTTGTTCGTTAAATTCAGCATAAAAAACCGTTTCAGGTCTGTCGAAGCCGAATTGGAAATCACAAAAGCATTAATAGCATTATTGGACATTAAAATGATAAAAATCGTCTTAAGAAATATGACTAATCCGAACAAAAAAATAGAAGGAAAAATGTGCCCACGTAGAGACTAGTCTTAAAAATCATAGAATCGATCATTCGATTTTAAAGATATTCAAAAAAATAGAAGAAGGCAATCATGTCTCAAACAAAAACTTTTCACTGTAGAAGCAAAAGAAAACGTTGACATTCATAATTGATAATTTTTTTCATATTGTTTCACGAAAGTATACTTCAAAATGAAATATATATATATATATATATATATATATATATATATATATATATATATATATATATATATATAGTGTCCGTTCGTCGATATTTCAATTACTTCAGGAGTTATCAGCGTTTAATCGTTTCCACAAGTTCTGAAATCGACTTTTTTTGGATAATTCTGACTCCTAGAAGAGAAGAGATAAAAATCGAAAAATTGGTGTGGATACTCTTTTTATGAGGTAAAATTGTGCAAAAAAAATCAGGGAACCAAAAATGGTCGGGCTCACACGCTAGCTGAAATGGCGTGAAATATCCAATATGTATATGGTTCTTTCCACTTCAAAATTACATCTCGAAAATACGCCTTTTTTTTTATACGAGGCCAGTCCACTTCGGAGCCACGGAAAAAGGCTGTTTTCGTGATTTTTTTTAAAGGATTTTATAGAAGAGATGAAAATAAAAGTTGTTGGGCTTGCTAAATAAAGTCTTGAAATACATTCAAAAAGAAAATTGAATTCATTTTTATTTATTTTTGAGTACAAAAACTATAGTCTACCGTAACGCCTAAAAAATAGTTGGTCTAGGTAGCTCCATCACAACTCAGCAGCGGCTTGTCTGAAACAAAAATTAAATTCCATTAGATTCGGTATGACACCAGCTCCAAAATGACCCTCGGATAGAAAGTTTTATCAAAAAATAAAAAAAATGGCAGATGAAAAACGAAAAAAAGTAAAAAAACGCGTTTTTTCGCAGTTTTTTGCAAAAAAAGAGTAAAAATCGTTATTTTAAAACCATCGAGCGTCATCTTGTTCCGAATCGTGTTTACAATATGTGGTTCAAATTTCAAGAGAATCGGTTTATTAGTTTTAGAGATACGATGGAGCTAGATTTTGAAAACGTTTCGAGAAAAACGTGTTTGAAGTTTATATTACAAAAAACTCATACCTAGACTCAATCGGCAATTCCTGCACCGTACAAAATCCAATATTCCAGAATGTATGTACTTTCGAAAACAGTCAAAAAAATCGATTTTTTGAAATTTTCAAAGTGGACTGGCTCCTCAAGACAACTGAAATCGCGTGGCGACGAAAAATCCGAAAAGTGATTCGAAGCGTATCGCCAAAATTGGGCAAAGTCAGTGGGTACAATGGTTTTTTACAAACGGGAAATGAAATCGGGACCGAAGGCGGGTTGCATTTTCGTAGTATTTATTTGCAGTGTCTTTATGTACACGTATCAATTTCAAGGGTACAACGACGAAACCGCATCGTGCTGCTCTATCTCCATCCTGCTCGCACTGTGATTGCATCACGAGGTCTCAATGCCCGATGTGCATATATCTCTGGGTGCGGTAAGGGTCTCCCCAGGCACGCCATTGCTTGGAGCCGTTATCGTAGAAGAGTATGCGTTGTACCGATCTGTGTATATGCGTCTATACCGTGTATCATACGAAGCGGTTAATGTACGAGGAAAGGGATCTTGTTATGTGTGGCTTCAAGAACCGTCAGATATATATGTGTGTGCATATACAGGGGGTCTCGGATAGAGTGTTACAAGCTTTTATCTAAGAAAGTACGGACTTTAATAGAACATGTCTAGAACGAAAGTCTAGTCTTGTCTACCCAATTTGACCTTGGGTATAAACACCAAGGTCACGTGAAGGTTGACTCGGAAATTTTCGATCAAGACCCGGATTTTGGTATTATATGTTGTTGCAGCGTACCTTGAGAGCTTTTCAAAACACTATGGATAAGTACTTTTGTCGAGCTTTTTTTCAGTCGTGAGGTGCAAAAGTTGCAATGCCATCAATATCAGGTTTGCCGCGGCAGGCCTCGGGAATCTTTCAGATTTCTCGTCCGTTATATATATATATATATATATAAATTTTGAAAAATAGTTACGTTTGAGATTTTAGATTTGTCGTTAGAAATAGCTATGATCGTTTTTTTTCCTCAAGATTTGTATATATATTTTGAAACAGCAGCACATTTGTAGATGAACAGTTTTTAGATTGACATTTTGGTGTTTCCTAATTTATATATGTCAAATTGAGATTGCCATCTTTCTTTCCTCTTCAAACGAAAGAACATTTACTTAAAACATTTTTGCTTATCATTGGTATATGAACAGTGGGTAAAAAAAGTATTGGTACACGTCGTCTTTTTCGAATTTTGTACTTCGAAAAAAAAACGATTTATTAATTTTCTGTGTTCAATAGCTTATCCTAAATATACATGGTACCTGTTTACAAAAGTCTTGGGAAAACAGGAACAAAAAAATAAAGCTGAATTAACAAGAGTTTCGTGTGGGATGTACAAATACTCTTTTTACCCACTGTATATAATTCTCTGCAATTTCATAACTCCTTTTGAGATTTATTCGTTTAAATATATTTAAAAATCAAAAATTAAAAAGTGGCCGTCATTTGGATCACGGATTATTATAAATTTAGGAATATACTGAAAAAATAATCCAAATAAGTCTAAAAATGGAAAATGTGAATCTGAAAATCTCAAATCTACAGACGAGCTATATAAGTGGAAAGAATCATATCTTTATAGTACATGTATATACAGTACCGGACAAAAAAAAGTACGCACCGTTCAATTTCCATTTATGTGCTATTCTCATGCCAAATATTATCAATAAATTAGACCCTGAGCAGTCATGACGAAAGTTCATTGTTTTCCCTTAACGCTGCCGTTGAAACAATGTTACAAATATTCGAAACCAAAAAGAAAAAGATTTCAGCGCCAAGAATGCCTGTTATATGCTCGACAA
The DNA here is from genome assembly GCA_951751655.1 of Ophion costatus. Taxonomy (NCBI): domain Eukaryota; kingdom Metazoa; phylum Arthropoda; class Insecta; order Hymenoptera; family Ichneumonidae; genus Ophion; species Ophion costatus. The sequence continues at coordinate 7,928,356 of OX632356.1, forward strand.
AAAAAAGTACGCACCCAAGGTTTGAATATTTTCATCAGTGACAACAAAGCGATTTTCTCCCAACAAGGCTTAGAAAGGCAAATGGAATGTAAACACATAGATTTGACGATTTTTGGACCAGTTATCGCTTTCCGTGTTCGCGTACGGTAGCAACAAATCCGCGATGCCGAAAATTGCAATTCAAGTGCGAGAACTGGTAATTAAAGACCAATAAAAAGGTATTTCTGAAAGAGAAATTGGTCGAAAACATGACATAAGTGAAGGTTCAGTGAGAAAAATATGCGAGAAGTTCAAGGAATTAGGTATAGTCGGCGATAAAAATGAACGAGGTAGAAAAAGAAAAACAACTGCATTGGACAATAGCAAATCAGGGTAAAGAAAAATCCAACGATTACTAGCTGTGTAATTCTCGAAAATATAGGCCTGAACAGTCTGTAGGAGACTTCGAGTAGCAGGCTTAAAAAACAGTTTTGCACAACGTCGCCCTCTGATTCGCAAAGCAAATAAAATCATGCGCCTCGAGCTTGCAAAAAAATACGTAACTAAGCCGATTTCGTTTTGGAAAAAAGTTGTTTGGAGTGACGAGAGCAAGTTTGACTTATTTGGGCATAAACGTCAATCACGCGTTTGGATTAAGCCGAGAGCAGAGCTTCTTGAAAAAAATATTCAAAAGACTGTCAAACACGTAGGGGGAAGTATTTTGGTGCGGAGGTGTTTTGCGTGGTCAGGAGTGGGAAATTTGGTTCCAATCAACGGTATTATGACCGCCGATGCTTACATTGATATCATAAATGAAAATCATCGGCCTTTTTCCGTTCTTCGCAGATCAAACTTTAGCATTAGCCAGCACAATCGCCAGATTTAAATCCTATTGAAAATCTGCGGTCTATTTTGGACCAACATATCAATAAGGGCGACGTAACAAGCAAAGAAAAGTTTTTTGATTGTTACTATATGATATAATATTAGATGCGCGATGTGATGACATATTTTCTTTTTTCTTTCGGTGCGTACTTTTTTGTCCAGCCTAAAATTGGCATCCTATGCATTGACAATGCCTTCGTTTAGTTTTCGAATCTTTTTAATGATGTTTCAGTGAAAATGTAAACGTGAACTTATAAAGTATCGTTGATACAGCTGTGGAAGTACTCCATTAACTATTTTCGTAAGTATAATAGCACCGATATTGCATTTTGAACGTGGCGTACTTTTTTTTTGTCCAGTACTGTATATAAATCTAAAAAAACCACCCCTAACTTTTCTTTTTTAGATTAACATTTTAGATTTTAGAAATTGACGTATGTCAAATTGACAATGCCATCTTTTCTCCCTCGTCGAAGGAAACCATTTTTACTGGAATCATTTTAAATAATGATTCGGATTCTATAAGACTTGAGCGTGTAACACTTCATCCGAGGCACCCTGTATACATATAGATTGGGCCGCACACGGCTGCCCACGCGCGTAAATGCACACAGGTGCACGTATAACGGAACGTCTCGGAGTTTCGAGGATATCGAGTCATAGTCGTCTCCGCAATAATTGGGTAATTGGGTTATCGAGCGGTCGGGCAAGGAACCGAGAGAGGAAACCGACGTCAATTAGCCCGATACCATGCTGGACCTCTCAGCGCAATTCACCTGCCATCCGGTTACAGCTTACCGGCGAACCCACACTCGAATATCAGAGAACGCGGAGTGTGGCTATGTCATAAGATATACTGCACATTGTTCAATTATAATCCGGCTATTGATCCTGCTCTAATCAATATCTACGTGTCCCCATCTATCCCGTTCATTACCTCGACGTGTCACTTGTTCGGAGAACGGAAATTTGCCTCGCGATGTATTTAAGTGCTATTTGAGGGAACGGAAACGCAACTGTTCGAGAGCATTGCGTAAAAATAGGATAATTTAATAATTCGCTTGTCGATATCGGTGCTAATTCCAAATCTGAAGGTCTTTTTTGAGGTCCTTTACATACTTTTCGTATCAGATGCAGTGTGGAGTGTTTTTTTTAAATTGATTTCCTACTGTTCGGTCGGTGCTATATTTCAATAATTTATTTGCTTCTCACTTCAAATAAATTAGATTGAAAAAAAAATTTATTTGCTTCCGTTTTGAACGTACTATGTTTTTCATTTTATTTGCCGTTTTATGTCACACGTAGGAAAAGTCGGGGCAAGGTGATAACGCTAAGGTCATTTTCAAATAAAACAACACATATGTGAGTCAGTCAACTTTAACTATTTTTTAAACCAATCAACATTTATTAATCTTTTAATTTTAGAAGCAAAAAAACAGTCTCTGCGATTTGTACCATACAATATATATATTTTTAATTAAACTTTTATTTTTCCCATCTTACTCCGTACGCGGGGCAAGATGAAACAGCGCTGGTATAACGATGGGACTCGAATTATTGGCATCTTGGGCATATGAAAGTGGTTTCATTCTCAATACCATCAATTTGATAAGCCAGTCGTCTAAGTTCTGTAGGATTAGTCCGAACAATCTTGCTTTCGTATCAATTTGATAATTTGCAAGTTCTTTTTCTTCCCCTGGTAGAAACACCGGTTGAAGAGGAACTAAATGCTTTGATAGTTTCATTTCACTTTTTTTAACGTAAATAGTGGTACGTTGTAAAATATTCAGGGCTTGCGATAGCTTATATTCATCTTGCCCCATTAGATGGTTAACAAATTAACAAAAATTCACGCCATAACTTGGAAAATTTTCGACCAACTGTTCTTATTATATTAATGATTAGTATTTTAATTGTATTTACCTACCTGTCTCTAATCAATATCAGCAACTCAAATAAATCGAAACGATGTTAAACTGTACCAAAAAGTACATCGTTTTGTCAAAAAATCGATATTGCTTTCTCATTCGAGACGCGTGCTTCCGCCACAGATGATACTTTCACACTCATTCGCCTCACCGCCCCGCCAAACTCCAAATGGAGCAATGTGCTCGCACACACTGTTTAGTGGCTAGGCTTAAGATTCATCTTACCCCGCGTATTCGTCTTGCCCCGAGTCCCCCTACTATTTTTGTAAAATTTTACTTGCTCTTGCTTTGAACGGCCTATTAAAAAAAATTATTTCCCGTGTTATTTTATATAAACTATTTATTTATATCTACTATCGGCCAAATATTTCCGGACACTTCAGATAATTGCAAAACTTTCGATCACTTTGATAGTTGCAAAATTATGTTATAATAATATAATTAATTATACAGAGGTATATAATATATTCGTGAAATAAGAAACGAAATGAACTATATTGTTCTAACATTATTTGGCAAGTATCCAGTGATCGAAAATTTTGCAATTATCTGAAGTGTTCGGAAACTTTTGGCCGATAGTGTATTTTATTCTTTATAAAAAATATACGAGGTATTAAATAAAACAGTGGAAAATGTCTGCGATAACGAAGAATTTCAACGAGCAACTGTATAAATTGTTTTCTATTATTCGCTGCGGTTTTTTATTTGCTTATTATGTTAAATGTACTATCTTTCGAACTTTCTTTTCCTTTTTATTTCCAACGTACAAGTTTTTCAACACGTGAAGCGAATGCCCTTTTGTTATTTTAACTGTACCGTTTTTAAACTAATTTAATTTTCATTGCATCAATGCTGTTTGAAAAAAAATTATTATAAACGTATTACGTATTCAAAAAGGTAGTAAAAATATTTACAATACCATAAAATAACAGTCAGGAGTTGTAAAAATAAAGGTTCAATGACAAAGGACCCAAATTTCAATTTCACAAACTTGCGAGTTGAATTCTTCGACGCATACCTGACGAGCGGACGCAATTCGAGTATATCGATGAAACGTTAATAAATGGCACATTTGAGGTCGACATTGCACGGACGAATGCATCGACAATTGGCAAAGCGGTCCATGCAGAAATAGGTAGCCGGAAATTGGAGCTGCGAATCGACCTACTGAATGTCCCCGAATAACGTATCTAAGGGTCGAACTAAAATCTGGACTTCTTCATCGCCAGACCGGTCATGACTGTAATGTACGAATTAAAAATAATAGCAGATCTACATATTGAGTCGAACTTCCAGGCAACCTAGGTATCGTGTAGACAATCTAATTAGCGTAGATATTGTGCAAATATTCTAGATATTACGGAGATAATGTAAATAATCTAAAAAATGTGCAGATAATTTAGATAATTTCTATAATCTTTATCGTCGGCTTCGTACACTCTTTGCATATGACATCTATGATCACCGTGACAACAATGAACTATTTACGAATTGCCTCGTTTTTTAAATGCCTCAACGATCCAGAGTATTTCCAAAATGATTTGATTCGTGTCAGTCATTTGCATTATTCTAAAGTAACCTAGATCATTGAACCATCCAGGTGTGGTCTTCGTATGATCTAAAATTAATGCCAGTCATCCAGGTCAATTCGAAACAGTCTGGTGTATCTAACCCAACGGAAATCATCAAGATAATTCGAATGTGCGAACCGTAGGGTAAAACACCAGCCACGACAAAGAAATAGGATCTAACGTCAAACGGACGATCCCTTAGTTATACGAGCTCTGCTCCACGAGAAAACAATGACTGGAGATCGCGCGTGTGGTCCAGGGCGAGATGATTGGTCACGCGCATGCACTCATGCACAGAACGTGCCGGTCATTTCTATTCTCGGCGGGGCCGCTGTCGCAATGTCATTCTTCTTTTATCGCACCATCGCGAAATGGTCCTTTGTGCAACAAGCGAGCAAAGAGAACCGAGCGAATGCCGGATACGGATGGTGAAATGTTGCGAGATGGACAAGCAAAAATATGCGTACCCACGATACGCGGTAAAACTTCTGTCCGTATTTTTTGTGGGCTCTTCGTCCGCAAAGGGACGACAGACCAGTCGAGCAGTGAGAACAAACGCGAGTAAGAAAAAGCTCGCCTCAAAGTGTTCCACGGGGACAAAAAGACGCGGCACCGCAAACCAAAAGAACGTGAGAAAAGACAAGCACCCACGACGTAGCGAGCAAGAGGTGCAAAAATTCAGAAAACACGGCACGATTTTTTTTTTTTGAAGGCGGGAAAAAAAGTCGGAAAAGTGCATAAAGAAGAAAAATAACTTCGTCCAGGAGTACACGGGTGAGCCGTGCGTCCCACAAAATCTCCGGCATTTCGTTGAGAAGGGGAACGTTGAATGAAGCGCGAATAAGAGACGTAGAATAGAGTATTTCAAACATGAGGAGCCGACGTGAGAGGTGCTAAACGAAAAGAGAAATATATTGTGGTTTCGAGAGACGAATGGCCAAAGCCGGTCTGACGTACGGTCACATTTTTATTCCCCTCATTTCACACACTAATATCCTTCCATCCTTCTCGCGGCACCGACCTTGCAGGCTCCTTTCTCCACAGACGACAAGATCCGACGATGAACATCGATTTGTCTCGCCAAGACCCGTAACGCGAATACTAAGTAGACCTGGACGTATAAGACTTGGACGTTTGGGATTTGGACGTTTGGGGCTTAGACGGTCAGGACTTGGACGTTTGGGACTTGGACGTTTGGGACTTGGACGTTTGGGACTTGGACGTTTGGGACTTGGACGTTTGGCACTTGGACGTTTGGCACTTGGACGTTCGGGACTTGGACGTTTGGCACTTGGACGTTTGGCACTTGGACGTTTGGCACTTGGACATTTGGCACTTGGACTTTTGTCACTTGGACGTTTGGCATTTGGACGTTTGGGACTTGGACGTTTGGGACTTGGACGTTCGGGACTTGGACGTTTGGCAATTGGACGTTTGGCACTTGGACGTTTGGGACTTGGACGTTTGGCATTTGGACGTTTGGCACTTGGACGTTTGGCTCTTGGACGTTTGGGACTTGGATGTTTGGCACTTGGACGTTTGGGACTTAAACGTTTGGGACTTGGACGTTTCGGACTTGAACGTTTAGGACTTGAACGTTTAGGACTTGAACGTTTAGGACTTGGACGTTTAGAACTTGGACGTTTAGGACTTGGACGTTTAAGACTTGGACGTTCAAGACTTGGACGTTTGAAACTTGGACGTTTAAGACTTGGACTTTAAGACTTGGATCTTCAAGTCCTGGACGATTAAGATTTGAGCGTCCAAGACTCGGACCTTCAAGACTTGAACGTTTAAGATTTGGACGTTTGACTCGGACGTTGAAACTTGGACGTTTGAGAATTGAACGTTAAACGCTTCAACACAAATACCAAATGGATACGGGCCGATTTTTGTTCAAAAGCCAAAATGATCGTCCAATCGTACGTACACCAAGCTCACAAAATGTAGATAACGAGGAGGGAGTAGCCCGTGGGGTGTCAGAAACACTCGAGAGGATGAGCCGGGTCCAGTGAGAAAAAGGGAGCTCGTATAGCCCGATCTATGGCAGGCTATAATTATATACGTGTATACCTTCGGCATATACCACGGACGAACAAAAGACCGCGACTTGCATTGAATCGCGCATCGCTCTACGCCCTTTTATTCCCTTACGTTCGATATAAGGACCAATGAAAGGGACAGGTTAAGGGAAGGATGAGGACGTGATGAGATCGAGAGACTCGAACCGCGCGTTCCTGCTTCACCAGCTTCGGGAAGCCCTCGGGCGAAGCTCTCGTTCGCCGTGCAAATTCCTTCGACGTAATACGGATTACTGCCGGTATCCTCTCGGTGTTGCGTATACAGGGTGTACCATTCAAGTTGCATTTTGGGAAAAAATTGTTTCAAACGAAAGTTTTACAGTTTTTAACAACAAAAATGGCGTTGGCTTTTTTGTGCCGATTTTCAAGGTTTTTAAAAGTTTCTTATGGGAGAGCCCATATTTTTTTTTATTTTGGAATCGTTTTTGCGTTATGAAATAGGTAACCTTCGAATATTGAATCATATAGATACCAAATAAATCAGTACACAATATTAACAGTTTAAATCGAATAAAAAATGTTTTACACACAATTTACGAATTTTTTTACGCCACGAATAGTTCCAAATAGAAAATATTTATTTTCACTCAACGAACTAAAGCTGAGTTTGAAACAAAAAATAGACAACACCATCACTTTTAGTCCGTGCTACTGTAAAACTGTTGTATGAAACATTTTTTGGCAAAATAAAATGCTATATTTAGAATAGTAATAAACTGCTATAGTATATTTCTTCGTGCCAACTTAAATGATACACCCTGTATACATATATATATATAGGTCTGCATGTACATATGAAAGGAGAAGAGGGAGAGAGAGAGAGAGAGAGAGAGAAGCTAAGGGCGACAACGTCTTCAAAACGCGGCAAAAGTGGCTGCTGTAATCAACTTTTTATCCGGTGTTCGCGTCGCTCACACCTCGGGCTGCATCTCTCGCGCTGGATGCATCCTTCACTTCCGCAAGCATACACATACTCTTCTCTTGGACGTTCGAAGGGCGGCATCACAAATCTTATTGGTGAATGTGATGAGACTTCGAGGTTGCGAGGTTTGTTAACTTTTGTATCAACGGGCATTCCCATTCAATCGATTCCGGACATTGTCTAACCGCCGATGCTCGAGAAAGACCGGTTGACTCTTTAGCTTTTGTCCGGACGCGGTCCTTTGCGCATGGGTGGACGTTTCATTTCGATAGAATCGAAAATGGCGACCTCGATCACGGCGGGTCGGATGGAGCTGTCCTTTAATCTCTCTTTCGTGTATTTGTGTATTTGGTGTATTGATTTGATCCTGATTGACTTTCGTCGGGGATCCAACTGGATACTCGATGAGCTCTGAATCCAATCGGATTCTAGAGACGAATTTAACAGTTGAATTCCTCAGGGGCCCTGAATGAAATTTTAAATTTGAATATTAATTTGGTGAATTGAAACTCAAGCGTACAAAATCTATTGAAAATGTCGTCATTTTTACGTAACTATTATAAAATGAAGATCGATTCAACCCTTCCTTGACACGTTTATATTTGGCCTCGGCTTTGACCCGGATAATACTCCAGCCACCTGCCCTTAACAATCCTTCGGTCGGCTTTTATTGAAATAAAATTTGGGATACACTCGAAACATTTCTAAATAAGCTTGCATAATTAAAATTGGGAAAGTGTGAAATTGAATTGTTGTAAGAAATGATTGAAAACTAAATGTCGGCATAGTGAGCATTACATTTCAAATTCGTTCGGGTCAAAATGACCCAGTGTGTTAAGGAAGGGTTAAAAATGTGAGATCGTCAACGTCCTTTAAATATTTCTCATTGCATCTCTTGTAAATTCAGAAATAATCCATAAAGTGGTTCTCGAGATATCGTGTCCACCGACTTTGAAAATAGTGTTTTCAGGAAAACGCGTGTAAAGTTTGAAATGTGCTGCTGTCACCGCTCGCCCGGCCGACTGTTGGAAGCTCATTCAGATTTAGGAATATTTCAATGAAATTTTCAGGAAATATCGGTAAAAGGCAATACTATCGAATTAAAAATACTTTTGGAAAATACAACATTTTGACCCACCAAGGCAGATGTGGCTCCTTAATTGTCAAATCGTGAAGTGCCTGGAAGAAGTCAACTAATCTTGAGTATTGCTCGTGAAATTGAAATTAAGTTCATCAACAAAAAAAAATATAAAACTGTTGAGTGTGCTGAGAGAACACAGCTTATGATTCAAGTCTAATCACGAGCTGAACTCTCAAGAAAAGAAAACGAGTATCAGGTAGTACTGTAACTTATTCTTTTATGGGTATGAAAGAAATGAAACTGCACTCTGTAAGCGTGTGACTTCCGTGTGTCGTACAGTACACGGAGAGAATTTTTAAGTAATTTTTACTGTGAAATCACAGTAACTCGGTGACAAATGTGCAATTCTTCAGGTTTTTAGGAAATAAATTATAAATTTTCATGGAAATGAATCAAAATTTACTTTTGCGTAACAGAAATTTAAAATATTTTCCAGAATTTTTACTGAAATTAATAATAAAATTTCATGAAACGTAAAGATTACGACAATAAGTTAAAAAAGTGCTAATATAAATGAAATTTTTCAGTGGAACATTGAGAAATTTGCGTGTTTTCCATAAAAATTTAAAAAAGGAAGCCAAATTTTCCGTGCGTCCACCGGAATTTTACGTTCTTTATAATAAAATCAGTTAGGGCTAGATCGCCTGACTGTACGCGTGAGCTCTGTGCGAGCGTGCGTATACGTGAACGCAAGCTGTGAGAGTGTGCTTGTGTATGACGCAGTATGACGAGCACGAACGACGCCGACCCGCGTTGCTTAGCAACAGCGGTACCGCGCATGCGCATTATAGTACGAAGAATGGGCCAAGAAAGCCTCGTGGTCTCGTGCAGTCTAACGTGTTCTACGCAGTTCTACGCAAGAAAACAAAGAAACGTGAAAAGAAACTTCGATAAAGGACGTCTACAATGGTACGGAAAGACGATATGCTAAAATAAGTAGCAATCAAGAACACAAATGTTCAGAAATACAGTATATAGAGTATTTATTTAATCATAGGGAATTAATTTTTCGCTAGGGATTTTAGAAATTTCAAGTTTGTCCAGGTTATTTTTACTGTAGAAACTTGGAATTTTTGAGGCAGCCCATTGTTAAAATTCTACATGAGAATGTGTCAGAATTTTTACTGAAAGAAATGTAAAAAATTATGCTACTTGCTTAAATTTTTACATGAATGAAAGCAAAATATTAAAAGCTAGTGTCAATTTTTGACTATGTGCACATTTGTCACCGGTTTCAAATTTTTTATGTAATTTTTACGGAGATTTCACCGTAAAAAATACTTAAAAATTCTCTCCGTGTAGCTTGAAGTCTTATAGTTGTAGAAGAGGTGTCTCAGTTACGCGAGAGCGCTCCGTCGAAAGCCACCTGGCGGACTCTCGGCAAACTACTATACAAGTAGCGACCCAAGGATGTGCTTGATCGGGATCCAATCAAAACACTACGAGCGTAAGTGGCGACATCTTTTCTCAACCTTGTCATTGCCATCTTCCGTGTTATGACTCTGGAACAATCTGCGAGTAAGGCCACCCTTTTTCAGAACTCTACGGTGCATGAACTCTTCCGGTCGAGATTTTGAAACCTTCACGTTCGAGGGGCGCGACTCTTCGATATTTTTCGGATTAGAGCGCGGTGAGAGGCTTGAAAAGATTTCATACGCCTGTGGTTGGATCAATGGCTTTATGAGATTATCTGGCGTGTTATGTATCACGTACGCGTGCTGAACACGAAGCTTCGGGCTGGCAGGTTCGATCTCCAATCAACCGAGAATGCCGTGCGAAACTCTTATTCCCAACCAACGCTCCGCCTGTAGGTGAGAATTATGCACACACAGAAGCATCCAGCTTACAGTCTGTACATATCCGGCTCAGTTCCAGATGTCTTGTAACGTCTCAACGTCCAATATTCTCCAGCCTCATGCTCTCTATATATAATTTTACATTCAGCACGCTTGCTACTGCCATAAATAGCCCAAGGGTTCGCTTCCGGGATGAGCTGCGGGCTGAGCTATGCGCTGAGCCGTGGGCTGAATTAGGGTCTGAGGTACAGGTTGAACTGCGGGCTGAGCTGTGGGCTAAGCGCTTTTTCCGAGTATATTTTTTTCGGATTCCCTTCTATACAGCCCTTCCGTTTGTTTATTATACTGAAAGTGAATTTTTTATTTATTTCGGATGCCTTTAGTTGCCAGAACCAACTAAACCGATTGGCCATGCAGCAACGGCGACACTTTGTTTGAATAATAATAACGACATTTTTTAATTAGAAGAAAAACTCAAACTTGGCAAGACTATGTATGAATTGTGCGTAAAATCCGGACCTCATCATCCCAGTGCTCTTGTAAGAAAAAAATATTGGATATCCATTCGTTTTTTGGGTCCCAAGCTTATTCTGACCCGTTGATCGAGTAAAAGATCCTCGGGGTCCGCTGGAACGAACGGGAAAGCGCGGATGAAGGGAAGACCACCTCGACGTTTATTATGGTCTTTAGCGCGTCTGCCTCGTCGTTACAATGCTCGGTATCGCGTTACACGATTGTCCATCATTTGCGAAAAGCGTGATCAACGAAATTGAGAGTGTCCAGACTTAAATGGCGTCTGTGATCAGCGCCGCGGTGCGATGAGAGCCATGTGTATGATGAAATTGTGCTCGCAGTTGTGATTTGAGTCACGAAGAAGAAGGAAAATAGAACGACGGACCGACCGAAGATTCCACAACGATGATAGACGCGAAGTGTTGCGAGCGCGTGCTGCAGCGAGTGCAGCGACGTACGCGTCTGTGTAATCTTGACGCCAAGTTTTTTATTCCCTCTTTTATTTTTTGCCGTGTTCTCGCCCTTTCACAACGCCGCAGGCTTGACACCCGATCGATCGTGATCGATCCGTCCTTCGCTATCGACGAGATCTCAGCGATACGCGATACGCGCGATTGGACGATGATAATAGACGGGTATAACGTAATCAAATACATGCGGAATGGTAAAAGCCCGGGGTAACCCCAACGGTAAAACCTAAGTCGTGTCTACGTGAAGTATTTTTTTTATAAGAGTAATCGTGTTCACCAATCATAAAAAAAACAAGCACAGCAACTTTTGGACTTTTCGTCTGTTCGTTTGTCTGTTTGCCTGCATCAGGGAAAAACAAGTCACCGAATTTGATGTAAAAACTGGACATAGTCATAGCTTATAACTAGGACCAACACATGCGATACTTTTTATCCCCATCCGCTGAGAAATTTGAGCTCAACACGCACTTTTTAACGTTCAATCAAGACGTCTTATCATTTGGTACAATAGTTCGACAACAGATGGCGTATACGGATTTGACATCGCGCTCTGGTTACGTTGTATCCGACACTATACAAAGAGCGTTGACTTGCTGACCCTCGTATTCTTTCACAACTCGATTAAGCTATCGGACATTCGAGTTGTGCAAAATGTTTTGAAGACTCAGCGTTAATTCTGGACTTGGAGATGTTGCTCAGGGATTTTGGTTGTGATACGTAACCTAGCCTAACCCAATCACGAAGTCGCGGGCGCAGCTATACATGGATCTCGGGAAGTCATACAGCCGTCACGAGACGCGCACTCGCCTGGGGGGTCCCCCGTTGCATTATACGTACAAGCAGGCTGTCTCACTCCCGCGAGTTGACTGGTGCATATGCAGCCCGCCGCGTCGCCACGATCAATGAGAGGGATATGGGAATAAACGGGGTGAGGCGCAAGAAGCAACAGAGAAGACCATTATCTGGATTAGACGTCGCGCAATGAATATAGATAGAAACGGAGGGCTTCGGTTTGCCGGCGAAGGGACTGAGGAGAGCAAGCGAAAGAACGAAGGGTTTTACCGTCTGGAGAAACGAAAGACAATGTCTCTGAGATCCGGTTCATCGCGACAAGTGCCATCCGTTCATCACTTTCGTCCAGAATGAAGAATGAAAAACGTCATGGCAGACCCAGCCAAATATCTTGTCAGTATACGACGTAGAAAGTGGGCAAATGTACGTGTATACTTGTACTTTCATGTGTCGCGAATCTCAAAATATTATTTTTTACATATATGATAACATTATAATAAAATAAATAATATAAAAAATGAATTGAAAAAATCGTGAATAATGATAAATGGCAAGAGAAAGTTCTGGATAAAATTTACTTCTTTTTTTTTCAAATTACAAAAAGATGCTGACATAAAAATGTAGGTTTCCATTTTCTTAAGTTAACCTCGGAATCACGTTGAAAATATCCACTAAAAGAAAGGTAAGGTAAATGTTCGAAAGTGGGGCTCTTGCTAGAATCAGGCTAATTTTTGTTTGGGTTTGTTGAGGTTGTTTGGGTTTGTTTGGAATTGTTTGGGCTTATTTGGGAATAACGATAACTGGCGAGTAAGAGAAAGTTCTGGACAAAATTTACTTGTTCCTTTTTTTCAAATTACAATAAGATGCTGCCATAAAAATGTAGGTTTCCATTTTCTTAAGTTAACCTCGGAATCATGTTGAAAACGACCACTGAAAAAAAGTAAGGTAAATATTCGTAAGATTTTTGTTTGGATGTGTTTGGGGTTGAGTGGGTTGTTTGGGTTTTTTTGGGATCGTTGGGGTTTTGTTTGGGTTTGTTTGAACCCTTGAAGAATATTTGCCTGATTCTAGCAGGAGCCCCACTTTCGAATATCTACCAAAGGTAATTTTGCCATTTTACTCCTCGTTCGAATCTACTCGACACGTGTTTCGGAATTCTTCGAACTCCTTCACCGTCCTCAAGTCATTCACGCACACGTGAGACCAATCCCAAAATACTTGGATTTTTTAATGTTTCGATTATTTTGAACGCGCAAAACACAAGTAAATCCTTTATTCTAAAAATCAGTAAAAAAGCCTTTAATCAAGTACGATAGTAAAAATAAATGGACAAGCATTAAAAGTGATTGGTAGCTCGCCAACTATGAGCAAATATCGCTTGAACGCTGAAGAAAAACTTCACGCTCCGGCTTGGCACAATTTTGGGTAAGAAAAACATTCAGTCGCTTGTTGGAAAATTATTTTCGACGATTTACCGTTTAAATAGTATCCATCAGCGCAACGAAGCAGCGAGGGTGAACGCCATATGGTGCGAGGCACCGAATTCCTATAGACGCGAGGGACTCCAAGACGAGCATTTTTCAAGCCTAGGAATTTGGGACGATTTTGCCTCGTCTTATATCGCTATCCTTTTTCGGGCCGCCTCTTCCCTCTTTTTCTTTGATTTGTGCGCTACGTTTTTGACGCGCGTTAACGCGCTAATAAATTCGGGCGTAAATTTCGAATCGCAAATTAATCGTTTCACCCAATTAATATCGTACATTGGATTATTCACTTCGCTATTTCGTATCGTCAGCCGGTGAGGGCGAAGAGGTCGACAGGAATTTATCGGGGTAATATACGCTGAAAGCTTCTCAGCTGTAATAACGCATCTTGTGATATACGCTAAAGTACGATCGCGCTTGAACGAGATAAATGCACAGGGTGTCCCGGCTTGAGAGGCAACGGTAAGGTATTTCGAAAACGGGAAGCTCGATTGGAGAAATATTTAGGATAAAAATGTAGTTCTTCGAGAGGAAATTATGCTCGTTGTATTCTCGACATCTGTGTATCGATAGAGTGGAGTGTGAATTATGAAAGCATTCTTCGTAAAGTATCGAAGAATGTGAGCTCTTTTTGAACAGGTCTGCATAAGCTTGGGACCCAAAATACCGGTCGATATTCAATATTTTTTTCTAATCAGACTATTGAAATGACGGGGTCGGGACTTTCCACGCAATTAATTAATAGCCTTTAATTAATATTATAAAATAGCCTTACCGAGTTTGAGTTTTTTTTTAATCGAAAAATATCGATACACTAAAAAGCTATGGTTGTTTAAACAAAGTACCGCCGTTGCTGCCGGTGTAGGTGCTTCTGGTAACTAGCCTTAAGGATGTTGATTCCCTATGAAACATGTTAATGTTAATTGTTCAATAAATAGCTTCTTAATCGTCATGAAATTTTTACACGACCTCCTGAATACTTCATGTAAAAACATACCAAATTTTCAGAATTCTATCATCATTACTTCAACCTCCTTAAGGGTTGAAATAAGAAATGATAAGAAAATTCTGAAAATTTGGTATGTTTTTGTATGAAGTATTTACGAGGTCGTGTTAAAATTTCACGACGATTAGGAAGCTCGTTATTAAAAAATTAACATTTTGTTAAGAACAATCTTTAAACGAAATAAAAAAAAATTTATCAATAAACTTCGTTTTGTTTCCGTTGCTTTCAGTATATTGTAGATATTACAAAATTGAGAGGTCAACAAAAACACTTATTGCAAAGTTACATCAGTTTCCATAAGACAACATTTAATTTGTGAATGTTAATTGTTCAATAACGAGCTTCCTAATTGTCGTGAAATTTTTACAGGACCTCTGAAATACTTCATACAAAAACATACCAAATTTTCAGAATTTTATTATCATTTGGGATTTGGGACTCAACATCCTTAACTGAAAGGAAAAAAATTACTCTTAGTGTAATGATCGAACTCTCGTAAGACCAGATACTATTTTGAAATAGTGAAAGTTCCAAACATGGCAAGTTGTAGAAAAAAGTTCGTTTTTCGACAGAAATAAGAACTTTAATCATTTTTTATTACTAAATTGACAAACATATCAATCAAACGATACGATACAGAATGTTGTCAACTATGCTCTGTCCGAATTTGAAGTGAATTGGACGGATTGTAAAATACGAATTGCACTGTTTCATAAAATATATTTTTGGGGAAAAGGCAAAAGACAAAGGAGTAAATCGGAGCAGGGCGTTTCGCCGTAGCGCAGTGGGCTGCCCTTTCGTGAAAATCGTCATAGCATCGGTCGATTTTTTTAATCATTACGAAAACTTTATTACAAAGTAAATTTATAAAGGGCTATAAAATTATTCACCAAAAATCGTATTCTCAAGATTTCAAGCTTGTGCAGCCGCCTGGGGTCGTCTGGGGTCTTGTTTGGGTTCTTGGAGTCGAAGTTCTTCAAATTAATTTTTATCCAGATATATGGATGTCTACGTGTGTGTCCACAAACACGCACACACACACACACACACGCGCCCCTATATCGATGATGAAATTCTATCGAATCGCTAAAAGCAATAAACGATGTATTCGTGTGTTTCGGAACGAGATTGTGCTTGGTTGAAGGGACGCAAAAATGATTGAATCGCTGTAGGGCCGATTGTTTCAACGCTCCTTCGTTTCACTGCGGAAGACGTTCGCAAGGGTCAGAATAGAAATTCGTCTAAATATTTGGACGAACGAATCGTGGAATCGAGCGAGCTCCGTTTACGCGTACATGGACCATGCCGCGCCAATCGCATCTGCTTGGTATAAAAAAACATGACGAAGTTTATGTTTTCGAGTATATTTTTACAGCCTCCCCTCCCTCCAGCCCTCGACAAGTATTACGAAGCGTAAATGGGCGAGACGAACCGCAGTTTTACGTCGTATCAATTTGGGCCTTGAAGAGGCGTAAAATTTACGCTCAATTTTCAATATAAAAAAAAAGAACGATCTAACTTTTTTTTCACTTCGTTTTTTTCACTTGTTTCGTCTTACGCGTCTTGCAATTACGATGATGAGATTTGAAAATACGCTGCAAAAATTGAATATAAGTTTACTTAATTTGAGTCTACGAATATTACATATTTTACATGTAACAAAAGTATGTAACAGAGATACATTTTCTGTTACATATTTTATGACTTAATGATTAGTGGATATGTTTATCCATTGGTTCATAACAAATTATTGAAGTTGTTCTTCAGTCAAAAATCGAACGTTTTTTTCTTCAGCTCACCATTTTCGTGATTTCGAAAATTTCAAAAAAGTATCGTCATACGAGAGTCTTTTCTATTATACCGAGAGAACATTTTTTTGTTTCCAATTCGGATTACCTTACTTGCCGGAACCACCTACACCGATTGGATATGCAGCAACGGTGGTACTTTATTTAAGGGGGGAAATCACAGTAAAATTTTCAATTTTTCGAAAAAAAAAAAATTTCGCTTAAAAGGTGCTTTAGGGTCTTAAAAATAATATACCAAATGATGGAATACGGCAAAAGTATCCGAGTGCCCAAATTTCTTGCGTTGAATACAACGCTTTCTCACGACGCTTCACTTTCGTGCATACATATATAACATAAATAGTGATAAAAAACAGTGATATTTGTAAATCATTGTTATTATGAGTGACACATCTTCGAGTCGTGTTAGAAAAGGGACGAAAACGGATACTGCGTACGAAAATCGACTGTACGGTGCAGGCATTGCAGATTAGAGGTATATGAAATTTTCATATGGTTTCTCAGTACTTAAAACTTTAAACGCGTTTTTCTCGAAACCACTTTTTTTGAGCTCGCCGAAGACATAACTCGAGCAAATCTTTACCGATCGACTTGAAATTTTGACAGTAGCTTCGAAACATCTTTCTCCACGGAGCTACGTAGGATTTTTTATTTTATAAAGCTTAGTTTTTTTTATCGACGATGTTATGGCGTTTTTTTTCGTTAAAAATTTAACTTTATTTTCAAACAGGCACCATTTTGCGAAAAATCAATATATCGAAAAAATCCTACGAGGCTCGCTAGCTGTTGTTATATGGAAACTAAAAAATTTTCGTTTTTTCTTCCAGGTCAAAAATTAAGGAGTCTACGTCTTCGCCCATCGACACGCTTTCAAAAATAGGCGTCTTGGGGCATATGCTGCGCAGCCGCCTTTTTTAAATATTTTTTATTGAAAAAATTACATTTTGTACTTTTTTAGTATTGCTATAAAACCTACTTTACAGATTTTCGATTGATACTTTTATTCAGCCAAAATTAATTCCCGAAAATATGCCTATTTTTTTGTGTGCTACTGTGATTTCCCCCCTTAAACGAAAATAACTTTATTGTCGTTTTTGAATTTGTTGTTTATGAATATTTTTCACTACAATAAACCTTAAACTTGGCAAGACTATGTATGTGTTGTGTGTGTGAAAACCCGACCTCTTCGTCCCAATACTCGATCTGTTTTCCAGACCCCAGGCTGATACAGACCTCTTATGTGTAACGGACTAACTGTGTCGTATTGGCATTTCCAACATCTCGCATGTACAGTGCTGCAATTTTGTACAAAATCTGGGTGGTTTTTGTGGATACACGACACGATAACGAAATCAGGGGGGTTGTTTATGTTGATAATTTCTTTTCCGTCTCCTAAAACGCTTGTATTTTTGAAATTCTGGGAAATTTACGAAAGCCGATGTAATGAGGAACGGCAAAGCAGAGGGCGTGATTGAGGTCGGTGGGCGCGTAAAATCGCGTTGTTTACCGACTTTTATGTGCCACGAGCCTGTGGCGTATGCACGGCATTCGGTTCTCTCAGCTCGACTTCTCATTGTCGAGATCAGACTGGCTGGCCGCGCTCTTCATGTGGGACCAGCCCAGGGAGCGACGTCCGTTGACGTTTATTTGTTCTGTCCGTATACATGTACACGATACGGCTGAAGGGGACGGCGTAGTGCGTGCATCTGCCAACTGGCAGAGTTCACCAAACGTCTTTTCTTCTCTGCATTGGAAGCTGGCCGTTCGTATTCGCTTACGTATATACAATGGAGTCCGGATCATCGAACTTGGGTATCGAACGCGTCGGGCTGTCTGAATTTAAAAAACGCCATACTCCGGAAATAATATACTTCCAATAAGTCGTAACCCAGAAATGTCGTTTTCGAAACCGTGAGGAGAATTGGGACGTGATGAGGGACACTACCAGTGTGCAGCCCGAAAGAGGGTTAATTTTGACATTATTTTTATGGATACTCAGTTGGTAGAATAAAAATTTCGTTTAGTGCCATTTATTCTACATATCTTCAAGTATCTTCACAATTTTTTTCACAATATCTTGTAAGGAAACGGTGGCGCTGAAAATGGATGAAGCGAGTCATCTCAGTCTGATAGTCTCGTGCAATCGGCAAGAGTTCTCCAATTTTTTACCTCGAACGAAAATTGATGATAATTCGAGTTCCAGATAAATTTGCCTAATAAATACGTAGGATAACCGAAAAATATCGATTTATGCTAAAATGGTACATGTTGCAAACAAAATTGTTCTCCGTAAAAAAAAAACGCCGAATTTTTATTTTTATTTTTCCATCTTACCAAAGTCCCCTACGTATGATGATGTAAAATATTGTTACGAGTTACCACCAAAAATTGAAGTAAATCGATGAAGATGTGGTGCTGTAATGTTGCCGGCCACATGACACTATCGGACAAAGGTGTCTTCCCAGCAAACGCAACTTAGTGTCCATCACGTATATTTTATGTAACATTTGTTACACTAGATGAAAAAATTATATCACACGCTCTATGATTGAAGCAGTCCTCGCGCTCAAATTTGTCATCATTTTAACAAGTCACAGTTACATGAAAGTTACGAGTAGTTATTTCATGATAATATGTAACTAAGTCGTAACTGATTAGTAACTATTTCGTTATTTGTCCGATCAAATACGCATATTCATTATATCTATTTTATATAAGCATGTATGTATATTGGAACTAAATTGTTATTCGTTTTTTTTTTATAAAATAAGCATATATTGCTTATGAAATAATACAATCACCGAACATCTATTTCGCTCACTATATTGCCTCATCTTCATTTCACAATATCTATTAGACAATACATATCGAATATAAAAACATGTCGTTCCCTCTTTCCTGACGAGTTTGCATAGGCTTGGGGTCGAAAAAACAGGGCGATTTTCAATATTTATTTCGGATGAGAGTATCGGGATGACGAAATCGGGATTTTACACACAATTAATAACATAGTCTTACCGAAAAACCAACGATCGAAACGCATTCAGTAGTTTTATTAATATTTTAAAAAATTAACACAGGGTAAACGCATGCAGCGAGAAAGATATGTGGAATTTCGTAACGAACTAAAAAAGTGGAGAGTTTTATTCTAATACATTAATTTAAAAAAACAAGATTCTTAAGACTTACGAGAACTCAAGGAGACAGTTAGCTGGTCATGAATTGAAATATAGCGGGCCTAATTTTCCTAAGTTTTCGAAAGGCTTCGAAAATGTCAAATGAATCGACATAAAATGATTGTGTAATAAAATTAATATACGTCAATAATTCACTTCATGGCTGATTTGAAATCCTAAGCCTAACTTTACATTGTTTCATTATCGACTTTGCGCGATAATATTTATATCTCCATAAAGTATCGTGTTGTGTGTGCCGCGATAAAGGGAAAATAAACATTCGATAGAAAAAAAATAAAATTAAAATTAAAAAGCCATAGGTTGCAGCAATTTTAAGCGCCTTGAATTATTTTTATTGAATCAACCGTGTCTGGTATAGAAAAAAATCATTAATAAAGAGAGAAATGACAACATCTGGCAGCGATCTCCACAATACGATCCAGCCATCTGGATGGTAAATAAAATACTTGCCTCGGAGGTTGCCTCTTGATATCCCAAAATTTACGATCACCAAGTTCTTTCGATACGTATCCCTACGGGCTCGAGAATATTCAAGGGCACATGGACATCGTTGAAAATATTGATATAGAACACCTAATTTGTGCATATATTTTAAAAAATATTACCCGCATATTTAAATCTCAATTTATTAGGAAATGAATACTGAAAATGAAAAATATTTTTATTCATATTTGACGCCCGCAATTTAACGAAAAAAATTCGTTTTCCTTCAGAAAGTGAACGTTTTTTAGTTTTTCACAATTTCTAAATTCGCAACCCGCTGCAAATAAATTTACGTGAAAGTTGATCGCATCTTCGAAGACATTTTTCACGTTGAAAGGCAGAGATCCAAGAAATAAATTTCCTCGGGAAGATGTGATAGAATTCCAGTAGCACCTAAGTGTGTTCATTATATCATCTCGATGATTTACGAAATGGTCAATCATCGTCATCAGTCGTTAACGACATACCAAGGCATGTACGAAACTCGTATCGCGGTAGAACTCTGCGCTCTGCTAATGAGCGAACCATTTGGATAATTCTTCGCCTCCTGTTTTTTTTTATTTCCTTCTTCTTTCCGTTCCTTTACTTCCTCACCGCGATAGTTCGTCTCCGTAATCTTTTGGCTGTCAGACGATACGAATCATTTTGGGAACTAAACGAGCCGAAAGAAAAAACGAATCTGTGAGAGAAAACGAGTTCTGGATGCCTTATGAGGGACGGTGGCAAGATTCATAAACTCGGACAAGTTACGAGCGTCTATATGTATGGGGCAATTCACGTCGAATCGATCTAGAAATCGAAAATAATCGAGCAGTTCGGGCAAGCAAATGCATCGCGACAAGTGCCTCGTTTATCATTTTTTTAACGGTCATTTGAAACCCCGTGGGTATCGATGCGCCATTTCGAAAGTATCCCGCTATTTTAAGGGGTCTGGATAAGCTTCACATTGAAAATGATGTTTTTATTGCCTAGTTTTATAACCTAGGATCTTGACTTCCATTTGCAACAAAGATGTTGCAAAAAAATCCAAACATTGGCCTAGTTGCGACTTTTGTAAAGGGCCAGCCCTCTACGCTACGGCGAACCACCCCTATGATATACCCTTTTTTGCTTCTTTCTCAACCACTAAGTTTTATGAAACGGTGTTGGTCGTATGTGAAAATCTTTTCGTTCGATTGTATTCTAAATCGGACTGAGCTAGGTTTATAAAATTTTCTATCTCATGACCAGATGATTTGTCGATACGTTTATCCATTTGTTAAGAACAAATTATGAAAATTGTTCTTCGGTGGGAAATCGAACTTTTTTGCACAGCTCCCATTTTCGTAATTTTCAAAATTTTAACGTCGTATCCTTTTGTATGAAAGATTGATTATTATACTAAAAGTACATTCGCCTATATTCATTTCAGATTGAACTAGATATCAAAAGCACCCACACCGATTGGCCATGCAGCACTGGCGACACTTTGAATAATAACGATCTCATTCTTTATCAATACTTTTACAAGCTCTGACTTAATTTGCTTCGATCGTATGTCTGTCACTCCGGTTCAAAATTTGTAATCAATTTTCCAAGCACTCGTTGGCATCCGGTTGAGCTGAAATTTCGCATACATATGTAACTTCGGTCGAAATGCAGTAGTATGGTACCATGGAGCTGGTCTGATGATGGAGGTGGGAGGTAGCCAATGCAACTCCTTTATAGCATATACTAGGACAGTCGAGTTTGTGCTTATTTATTTTGTTATCACGAGCACTTTTCATTACACATGATAACGAGAGTCTGGTAATGGTGATGGGAGGTGGGAACTGAAATTTCCTAATGGTAAATGGTAGGACAATCAAGTTTGGGCTCATTAACTTTGTTGACTTGAGCACCATTTATAATGACACTATTACGAAGTTTCTCGCGAAACCTTTATAACGTAAGGCAAGGTTTTTGATTACGCCGATGTCTAAATGGCATTGGCGTCTGGCATGGCAAATAAATAAACAAATTCTAATACCAAAAAGTGTAAAATAAAATAGCGTGAAAAGAACTTTTTTGAAACAAGCTTTTATTTGAATGGTACTGTACTAAAGAGTAAAAAATAATGTTCAGTAAAATTGTAAATCAAAAGAGTGTAGCTACAAAAAGTCCCTTCCTTGGTCACTCGTCATAGGTGCAAGTACTTAAAACGTACGTAACGTAGATATGTAAAAAATATGAAACCAATTTTAAAAGCAAGAGGCGTCAAAGGCCAAAGGTATTAATACTACTTTAAAATTTCTGAAACAAGCCGCAGGCTCTTAAAATTTATATTTCATAGTTTCAAAATATCTACGTTTATATACCTTTTAAATAATTGCACCTATGATGAGTGACCAAGGAAGGTACTTTCTTGGAATTATACTGTTTTGATTTTCAATTTTACTAAATATTGTTTTTTACTTTTTAGTGCAGTACCTTTTAAGGGCAGATCTACACCTAGGAGCCGAAAAAAGGTCATTTTTGTGAATTTTTTCAAGGAAAACTATTTGAAATTTCGGATTGGGGTTTTAATTATCTCAATGTATATCCATTCAAAAGCATGTTTAATTATCTTTATTTAAAAATATCAAAAATATACAAGGATATTGTATGACCCTTGGACCGTCGTAAAAAAATCGGTACCCAAAATTTCTCGAAAACCAATTAACCGATTGCCTTGAGGTTTTTTGTGGTTATTCTATACATTATTATCTAGTACTTGTCATAGCCGATTTTGAAAATATCGATTTATGACGAAATGGCGGACGTTTGAACATAAATAGTGATTTTTGGGCCAAAAATTAGTTATTATTTTACCTATAAAACAAAAACTAAGTAACGGAAAAAAAATCCTATGACAAGTATTAGATAATGGTGTATAGAATAACCACAAAAAACCTCAAGGCAATCGGTTCATCGGTTTTCGAGAAATTTTGGGTACCGATTTTTTTACGACGCTCCAAGGATCATACAATATCCTTGTATATTTTTGATATTTTTAAATAAAGATAATTAAACATATTTGCAAATGTATATACTTTGAAAATGACCTTTTTTCCGGCTTCTAGGTGTATATCTGCTCCTAAATAAAAGCTTGTTTTTTACAAGGTTTTTTACGTTTATTTCATTTCTATTTTAAAAACTCAACTTTACCAAGAGTATGCAGTATCAATTGTGTGTAAAATATCCTCTTCGTCATCCCAATACGTCCATCAGAAGAAAAAATATTGAAAATCGAATGCTGCTCGCGCAGCCTCGTTCAAATTACGAAACGTAGGGCTTTTTTTCGTTCCCAAAAAATGGTTCCGTCGGAAGGTCCTCTACATAAGTTATACGAAGACCTTACGACAGCCTTTAATTAGACGACTTCTCAGAAAAGAAAATAACCGACTCGAGACTTTTAGCTTGTCGGAGACCCCACGTCGAGATGGTCCGGATCTTTTCATCTTCGGAATAAGAGGCTGAACCTTCGCCGTCTCTCCGCCCCTCCAACATTTACATCCGCTCAAGGATTTCCCCACAAATGGGCAAGCCTTTTGGAAAATATACACCTTGCATGTGATCGCGCGCAGAAACGAATCCGCGAACGGATTGTCCGTCTGTATCGGTTTTTTTTTCAATCGATTTATCGAATAGAATTTGAATACGAGACTGATCGATGAGCGGCGCTGTACTTTTCGGAGAATTTCAGGGCGAGGGTGCGCTCGGGGCCCTGAGCCGGGGAATAGCTCGCGGGAGAGATAGGGCCGAAGGAAAAAAAGGCTCCGACAGAGATGGCGCAAAAAAGACTAAACTTTTGGCGGATACCGCACCGCGGAGTCTGGTGCCTGGGGAATTCCAGGACAGAACGAAAGACGGACGTTTCCCAATTAAGAAACTTCTTCGCTGGCCAAGCTGTGGCGAGTGGGAGGCAGATGAGAAGAAAAAAATCTCACCGCCGGGATTAAAGTCGTCCTGGGCAACCTTAGCATTCGTCCTGTGCAGGTCTCAACGTAGAGCGAGAGATCTTTAGAAATGAAACACCCCGAGATTATTTATATACATAGGTATATATAAAAATCAAGGGACACGACAGAGTCTTGATGCCGCGTAACAAATAATAAAATTTAGACGCCACTTACGATTTTGACGACACTGTCAAATGTGTCGCGTACTTTTTATTCTTTTAACAAAATTTCAGAAGCTGCGAAAGTGAGCCGAGTGATAAAAAAATGCCCCCCAAAAACATTTTTGTTTGTTTTACGTTTAAAAAATCATGTGTTGTGTATAAAATATGTACTAGAAATGTTGTGCACACAGTCGTTTAATTTTAGAAATAATATCATTAAAAATGCTTAATTTTTATGTGAAAATCTTGTTATTTCGTGATACTTGTGATTTCGAGGCAGTGGCGTCGAAATGCGTCGCGTACTTTTTGTTCTTTTAAGGATGTTGAGTCCCAAATCGCAAATGATAATAAAATTCTGAAAATTTGGTATGTTTTTGTATGAAGTATTTCAGAGGTCGTGTAAAAATTTCACGACAATTAGGAAGCTCGTTATTGAACAATTAACATTCACAAATTAAATGCTGTCTTATGGAAACTGATGTAACTTTGCAATAAGTTTTTTTTTTGACCTCTCAATTTTGTAATATCTACAATATACTGAAAGCAACGGAAACAAAACGAAGTTTATTGATAATTTGTTTTTTTTATTTCTTTTGAAAATTGTTCTTAACAAGATGTTAATTTTTTAATAACGAGCTTCCTAATCGTCGTGAAATTTTAACACGACGTCTTAAATACTTCATACAAAAACATACCAAATTTTCAGAATTTTCTTATCATTTTTTATTTCAACCCTTAAGGAGATTGAAGTAATGGTGATAGAATTCTGAAAATTTTGTATGTTTTTACATGAAGTATTCAGGAGGTCGTGTAAAAATTTCATGACGATTAAGAAGCCGTTTATTGAACAATTAACATTAACAGGTTTCATAGAGACTCAACACCCTTAAAAACTTTTAAAAAGCTACGAAAGTAGGTCGAGTAATAAAAAATGCTCTCTAAAACATTTTTGTTTGTTTTCCCTTTCAAAAATCATGTATTATGTATAAAATATGTACTAGAAATGTCGTACACACAGTTGTTTAATCTTAGAAATAATATTATTAAAATTGCTTAATTTTTATGTGAAAATGTTGTTATAAAAGAAAAATGATATCACCGAGTTTTCCATTCTTATCAACCGGATAAATCAATTTTGCGACATAATATGTATATTTGTCAATATTTCAACATTGCACCAATTGTCAGGCAGCGATCGAAATATATCTAATGTTATCTGTAATAAATGTGTGATAAAGTAGAACATTGATATTTTGATCTTACGTCTTTAATTATTTAAATCAAATAAGATTTTAAGTTAGAGAGGACTAAAGGGCCCATCACTGATTTGACCTGTGCGTCCCGGGATAATTTATTTTGTACTTCATACAAAAACGTACCAAATTTTCAGAATTTTATTATCATTTGCGATTTGGCACTCAACATCCTTAATGCATCTAAGTGAAGAGTTTGGAAAATAGTTTCACTTCATTGGAATACAATCATGCAAAATTCACTTTCCAGAACAAGCACATTGCTATGATCTAAACAAACACTATCTTCAGTCGCTACTACCTGATTAAATAATTTCATCATTTTAACTGAGAGTTGAGTAGTTGGGAAGTCGAAATGTTTCGCGGAGCTATTTTTTCTTAACAGTGCACGCCAAGACTTTGCACAACATTGCCAGTGTACTCGTATGGTTCATACGTTGTATTTTTTCTATAAATGTGACATCAATTTTTGATTATGATGTCCTTTTGTACATAAACATAAAATATTTTTAAGAAGATAATTTCGACGGTTTTTAAATGTTGTATACAACATTTCTTGTACACTTGCATAATACGTACCTTGGTTATTTTATAAAACATTTTTTTTTCTCAGGTAAAATTGATTCATGGAAAAAAATATAATAATACCATTGTTTGAATTAAAACGAATAATAATTATTTCTAAGGTGAGCAATAACTTTTGATAAGCTATAACAAGCAACAATGTTTTTGAGTGGATTTTTTATTGCTCAACGTATCTTATTAACATTTCGAAGTTTTTTTTCACACAAAGTTTTTAAACGTATACCGGGTGTTCCATTTTAAACTTACACCTAATTTATTTCGTAAAACACAGCTCTGATCAAGTGTTGAATATAGTGAAACTTTCAGGGCTCAAAGGGAGAAATGCGAAAAAAATTTCTTCCAGTATTCAAAATAGTGACGTTGAGATGGCCGCCATGTTTTAAAAAAAACGAAAACATGACTTTTTCTACCAAAAAAATGATCAGGCCAAAGCGAACAACTTTGGTAAGAACATTTTTTTGATAAAGTTGATAATTTTTAGGTTAGAACACCGATTTTTACTATTTCGACGTTATCCAGTATGCACCATGAGGAGGTAGTATTTAACATCCCTAGTGTAACTGTGCGTGAGTGGGTTTGTTTGGGCTTGCTCGATAACCCAAATAAACCCAAATGAGGATTAGATCGCTTCGGCTCGTCACTTCGTTATCAATAAAACCAAAGTGTAAGTGTGCGTGTGAGTTTGTTTGGGTTCATTTGGGTTTGGGCTGGTTGGCAGATTGTGCTTGGGTTATCGAACAAACCCAACGAACTTGTCCCCCTCCCCCCCACACACACGCTCACTTACGCCAGGGATGTGGAAGACTTTACCTACATTCTAAATAGCGCTAAAGTAGTAAAAAAATGGCATTTTAACTTGAACATGGTAAAATACAAAAAATCCTACAAAAGTTGCTAGTTTTGGCCTAACCATCTTTTTTGGGAAAAGAAATCATGTTTCCATTTTTTATTAAACATCTTGGCCATCTTAACATTGCTATTTTCAATTTTGGACCAACAAGATTCGTTCCCCATTGAGCCCTAAAAGTTTTACTATACTCAATACTTGATCGGAGCAGTGCTTTCCGGGATAAATCAGGTGTAAGATTAAAACGGGACACCCGGTATATATAGAGGATTGAACTGAATGGGAGCTCAAATAAGTTCCAAAAATAAGCTTGCTCTTGATAATTGAATTATCTAAGTATAAATTGCAGCAATTGAGTAAAAGTCTATAAATTACAATGTAGGTAAAATACATTAAATTGGTGAATAATGAACAAGTTCATAAATAAAATTTATTCATGAATACAAGTTTCTAAAAAAAGTATACAAATTACAGATTAACATTCGAAGATGTGACAGGACAAGTTTCCTGAGCCCAAATTAATTTGACGATTTTTTCGGTTTGCGAATACGAATTTTTTTCACTTTAGTATCGGAACATATCTGCGGTACAAAATGACGTGTACAGATGTTGGAGACGAGAGGATTTCCTCGACGATCTGATGGAACGAGCGAAACTTTAACCGAGCACTTTCATTTCAGGAGATGGAGAAAAAATGTGATTGTGAAAAGAGGAGAGAAAAAAAACGATGCAGACATCCGATATTGTCTGCATCAAGAGCCCGAGTAATATGGCGCGGGAAGGATATGGAGGCTCAAATTTATGCGGAAGTATTTATCGATGAAACAGAACAGAGAGTGCAGAGAGGGAAATAAAGAGCGGGAGAGAGAGGGATAAAAAGAGGGAGAGATTTCTGTTGGGTCCAGACAAAAGAGAGTGGAGGTTCGCGAATGTCGAAGTCAAAAGAGAACCCGATCAATATGTATAGATCTGTATTTTATTTTCACAATACATACCGGGTGATCATTATGAGCTGACCGTGTGTTTTTTAAGGCTCGGAGAAAAATATTTTATTTCATGGTTTTTCTATTCCTCGCCGAAAAAAATACAGCATTTTTTTGTAACCAGTAGTATTTGCCAGAAAAAAATTAAGAATTCTGGAAAAGATCAGAATTCCATTTGGAGTCCAGCAGAACGAAGATTCTTAACTTCCGAATACGAAGCACTCCTTGAAATAATTATTTTTTTTCATGGAATCGAATGCCACTGATCCACTTGAAAAATACATCGTTGATTATTTTTTTTTTTCGATGACGGGATGTACGAAAATGTTTTTTCAGGAGTGTATCGTATTCGGAATTCAATTATCTTCATTCTGCTGCACTCGAAATGGATTTTTTATTTTTTTCAGAATACTCAATATTATCTGAGAAAAAGTAAGCATTAAAAATCAGTATAAAAAACTTGTAATGGTTGTTCAATTTTTCTTCGAAAAAAAAGACGACCAGTATTTTCAGCAAAAATTAGGCATTCTGTGCACAAAATCGAAATTCCATTTCGAATTCGGCAGAATGACGATAACTTAATTCCAAATAGAGAACACTTCCAAACGTGTTTGTTTTTTTTTTCAATGAAAAGGCATTCCATTTATCCGCTTTGGAAACGCATCTTTGACAATTTTTTTTTTCCATGACGGGATTTACCAAAAACGTTTTGCAGAAATGTTTCGTATTGGGAATTTAATTATTTTCCATTCTGCTCTACTCAGAATGGAATTATCATTTTCTTAGAATGATCAATTTTTTCTGGCAATTAATACTCGTCACAAATATCCGATATATGTTTTTGGTTAAAGACCTGAAACCGGATTAAAAATCATATTTTTCTCAGTCGCGTAATCTCCGCGCAAGGTCCTTAAAATGGAGGCCACTGTATATGGAGGGTGACAATTGCCACCCTCTATATACATCGCAGTTTTCTATGAAAGAGAAGTCAGCGGAGAGTCGTGTATAGTCACGAGAGAATCTCGGATGGTTTTGTCATACACGTCGATGTATGCGTAGAGTACGCCGTACATGTTGGCGCGTATAGACGTTCGGTGAAGAAAAAAAAAAAAAAATAGGCGGAGCGTAATCGGTCCCAGCTGTGCACACCCTTACTGTCGTCTGCGCTAAGCGATTATACAAGGGTATTTGCGAGGAGCGGCTTGGCGTTACTGCGTACATTAATATGTCCCCTCACTCAATTAGGCTCGAATTACTGCAGACGTCAATGTCGTCGCGACAGATCGTGCAGGTACTGCTCTGCTAGGTAGTTAGGTGGGACCTTCGGTATTGAGCCAATGTGGAACATTCGCGTTTCCCACATTGAAATTTCAAAACAACGGCACATACTGAATAGCGAACCAAATTGGTTAACGCGTTACCCCCACTTGTAGCGCAAAAAAGGCCTTTTTCATGAATTTTTTTAAAGAAAACTACAAAACTTTTTTAATCGATCAAAATACCATCTTAAAGAACACATCTTGAAGAACTTTCAGTAATTTTTTTATTGAAAAATATTACATTGTTTAGTGGCAAATGGCCGTCAATGAAATAATGTTTTTATATACACGGTTTGCGGTAACCAACATTGCGGCGAAGTGGATCATCTGAAAAAAAAATGCGGATGGATTTAGCCAAATATAAGTATAAACTAGTCTTTAATCGAAGGATTTTAAAAAATATTCATTTTTCACAAAATGGCGGACAGTCAAAGTTAATGGTTCGATTTTAACGAAAAAAAACGGCCGTTTTTTGGCTATAAAACGGCCATTTTTTTCGAAAAAAAAAATCGAACAATTAAAGACTACATTTTTGTGTATTAAATAAGCCTGCAAAATTTCAAGAAGATCGGTTCATTAGTGTTCGAGTAATCTTGGTCACCGACTTCAGAAATGCCATTTTGAGAAAAACGCGTTTAAAGTTTCAATTTCAGTTCTTCAATTCACGGATTCTTCTCTTTCAACGCTCATATCTCAGTCAATTTTGTTCGGATCGACTTGAAATTTTGAGGACATATTCTCAGATACTTATACTTCAAAAAAATGCAATAAAAAAAATCGATTTTTTCAAACTTGCAAGTGGGGGTAACCCCTTAAACGTACGATGGCTGTGAATTACTTCATCTAGTATCTGAAACATAGTGGGTTGCAAAAATCGTACGA
>OX632356.1:7963400-8135900 GCA_951751655.1 Ophion costatus
GTGTGCTGTGTCCCTGACAAATCCCTGTAGAGATGTGGGTTCATCTTGGGTCTCCCCAGCAAACATGTGCACGCGATCACGAAAGGATATTTTTGTGGGAGGTTAAATAAATTCCGTTTGACGATATAAAATAAAATATACGCAAACATCAATCGGGAAACAAAACGGAATCCACTTGGGTTCCAACTTGCCCTCTACGTGCGGTGTCTCTACCAAATCCTTATAGGGATGTGGTAGGATCTGGGGACGCCCCAACAAATTTGGTGGTGTATGGTAGTGGTGAAGTTAGGTACCGGAACTTTTTACTTTTACGCGGATGCTTTCTTCCCAGCTTCCCCTATGTAACCTTCGATTTTATGCTCCCCGTTAATATTATCTGTATGCTCAACGAGTAATGAAAAATAGAATAAACGGTACGGATTTCCGATCTTTCATTATCGATACGCGAACAATACGTTTTATCGACTTTTTAGCTCTACTCCGCTCATGGATTCACCGAGAATGCTCATCTCCGAAGCGAATCGTTTATTATAGTATAAGTGCGTATATATATATATATATATATATACACATGTAGGCATTACTTGCAGTCCATGAATGATCACGATGGCAACGCGTATATTAAACCATACTTTCAAGTTTGCCGCAGCAACCGAGATTGCGACGCTCGTGCTGCAATCAGCAACAAGGAAAGAGAATGTTACGAAATAATTTAGAAACTGCGGGCAATACGCATATGGGGGCTGATAAGACAAGAAAAAGTGTGTACGTGAGAGAGAGGGGGGGGGGGGAGTCCCGATACTATATGAACCGGCCTATTTCCGGCCCTTGTAATCATGAAAATAATTTCGGACACATATACAGGGTGAGGCACATAAAGTGTCACAGAGCAATAGCACTCAAACTATTGATCATATCCAAAAATGTTTCAGACAAAAGTTTCAGTGTTCGAGAAGGCCGTCATACTGGACCACCCTATTTTTTTATCGGTGGAGGTGCTGAAGCTACGCCAAGGTCAACTCCACTTTTTTAAATGGAACAGTGTATTTTTTTTCGATGACATTATTACCGATTTTGATACCAATTCAGCGACAACACGAGGTCATTCTAGTCACGCAAAGTATGAAAATAGTCGAAAAATCGCAAAATATCGGTATAATCACTTTCAAAGGATCCACTAACGTTGGTTTGGGTCGACCTACAGAAGATGCTCGAAGAGAGAGAGAGAGACGTGCGAATGCAACGTTTGCTCGCGTACACGAGTCTTCTCGTATTGCTCTCTGTACATCTGGACCTTCGGTGGCACAGTCCATGGCTTCGAGTAATTAAAAAAACGACATATCACACATTTTATAGGTATTATTCTCATATGTACAGGCATATAACCGAGCCGTCCGAGTCGTTTCGAGAGCGAGCGTACAACAGCAGTTGGGAAGACGCAACGTGAACCACTTCGCGTACAAAACGAGCGTTTCGCGCTCGAGCTCTAAACATTTACGACTGTTATTCCACACAGCGGAAGCTGCGTACACTCTTCGGGGCTCATGGAACTTCGGCTATCCGGAGTTGTACATTCGCTATTGTACGGTCTCCGGTGTGTATACGCGCTTCATCGTACGCTTACGAGCTTGCGAGCATCGAACCAGAAGTGGAACTCGAATATTATGTGGCGTGCATTACAGGGTGTGTACATTTCGAGAGCTATTTCTTTCCTGCTTTCGAAATTGGCATGGACTGTCGAAAACGGCTGCGGTGCATCCATAATGCATTAAATATTTTTGGCACGCGTGGGTTTTCGTTTCCACGCGGAGAAATTTATTAATGGGTTAGCCCCACTTGCGATTTTGAAAAAATCGATTTTTTTTATTGCATTTTTT
The DNA here is from genome assembly GCA_951751655.1 of Ophion costatus. Taxonomy (NCBI): domain Eukaryota; kingdom Metazoa; phylum Arthropoda; class Insecta; order Hymenoptera; family Ichneumonidae; genus Ophion; species Ophion costatus. The sequence goes on from OX632356.1 coordinate 7,965,278, forward strand.
TGAAGTATACGGATCTGAGAATATTTCCTGAAAATTTCAAGTCGATCCGAACAAAATTGACTGAGATATGAGCGTTGAAAGAGACGAATCCGTTGTGTAAACGACCGGCTAATTGAAACTTTAAGGGAGCTTTCCAGTGTGAAATTTTCAAAAAATCGATTTTTTTTTTGCTTTATCGAATAGTATACACTCTTCCGAATATTCCCTGAAATTTTCATGCCGAAATTCAGATTATTTCGGTTACTGTACAGCATTTCTTGGAAGAAGGCAACGGAGCGCTACAGCTACAGCGAAACTTTGAACGCGTTTTTCTCGAAACAGCATTTTTCAAAACGGTGTCCAACTTGGAGGGCAGAGTTTTAAAGCTATCGAGTTGAATTTTTTACACAATATTCTTAACGTCATTGTTTATTGTGCTATGGAAGCTTTTTTTTTTGACATCTTCCTATTTTTTTGTAAAAAAACTGCCAAAAAAAATGCTAAAATCGATACTTTTTGTTCAAACCGGCGCCATTTTTGCAAAAAAAAAAAAAAAAAAGCCTCCATAGCACGAAAGCCAATTATATACCGATCAATAATCTTTTTGTGTTTTTTGTTTCAGATCAAAATTGTGACCCCCAACGTGGACACCACATCCAAGTGCATTTTCTGCAACAATTGTTTCATCATTTTTATAGATATTAATTAATAAATAAATCGATCTTTAAAAAATTGTTTTGTATTCTTCAATACCCAATTAATATACAAAAAAAACCAGACCGATTAGATTATTTTTTCTTTAAAAAAAAAAATCGCGAAAAACACCGATTTTTCGGGCTGTCACACTGGAAAGCTTCCTTAAACGCGTTTTTCTCAAAATGGCATTTCTGAAGTCGGTGACCAGGATTACTCGAACACTAGTGAACCGATCTTCTTGAAATTTTGCAGGCTTATTTAATACATAAAAATGTAGTCTTTAATCGTTCGATTTTTTTTTCGAAAAAAATGGCCGTTTTATATCCAAAAAACGGCCGTTTTTTTCGTTAAAATCGAACCATTAACTTTGACTGTCCGCCATTTTGTGAAAAATGAATATTTTTTAAAATCCTTCGATTAAAGACTAGTTTATACTTATATTTGACTAAATCCATCCGCATTTTTTTTTCAGATGATCCACTTCGCCGCAATGTTGGTCACCGCAAACCGTGTATATAAAAACATTATTTCATTGACGGCCATTTGCCACTAAACAATGTAATATTTTTCAATAAAAAAATTACTGAAAGTTCTTCAAGATGTGTTCTTTAAGATGGTATATTGATCGATTAAAAAAGTTTTGTGGTTTTCTTTAAAAAAATTCATGAAAAAGGCCTTTTTTTGCGCTATAAGTGGGGGTAACGCCTTAACGCGAAGAAGCGAGAAGGTTTCGACTGGGCACGCAGCAGTTCGGGAAATGGCGGTTTTAGATTTTTTTTAGGGATTCTAAAATGTTTTCGCTGAAGCTACGGTAGGCTGTCGTAAATCGGAAGGGCCATCCGGAAGATATTTACTTCCGGAGTCGTGACGCGGAAATGTATTCCGGAAATGTCATACGAAAGATTGAGGAGGTTGGAGCGTTAGCCACAATCCAATATCGGACTCAAAAAAAATATGATACTGTCTAAACTGTATTGCGTGTTGATGATTTGTTAATATTTTTTTTCATCACAAAACACCCGAGATAAAACGTAGTTTAATGTATGTAATTTTACGTGCGATCAGATGGGCATGACGTTCGCACTACGGGTGATGTAATTTATTTTGGCTATTTAGCACCAATATGGATCATTTCTAGCAAAGCATTAACGCAAACTAACCGTTTGTAAAGATTTAGATGAAAAAAAAACCAACTTGTCCATCGTAAAGCATATATATTCAATATTGAACCATCAAGGTAAGATGAAAGATTACGAATCTTTGCAGGCGGATGAAGAGCATATACTGCCAACCTCAAAGTCCGCGAAGTTGCTGTATTACGGCAACACTTGATATTAATTGATGGTAATAATAAATAATCTCGTGACATAAATATCAATAGGCGGGGATGTGAAGTGGAACATGGTGGGGAATGTAATAAAAAAGATCATACAATGGAATTTACAATAAACAAATATAAATAGGCATAATTATCAATAAATGAAAATTTCTTTCTGAGTTGCATGAAACATTCGCTGATGGAGTTTTTTCATGATAATCATTTATAATGCTATACTTTTTTAAGTTGGTAGTAACACAAAAGTTTTTCTCATTTATCTTATTTATCTAATAAATCTATAAGTCGTTTGCATTTTTGATAGAGTTACTGGGATCAGTGGTGAAACGAACCGGACAGAACCGAGACAGTAATTATATTATTTATTTGAAACTTGAAAGTGGTAATTTGTGAGTTTTTTTTCTGATAAGAATATTGGCACAACAAGCTCGGGATTTTATAAAGAACTGATACCCAGACGTGCTAAGTTTTAGGTTTCTTTTATATAGAGATATATTGATGAACAATGAAGTTGTTATTATTCAACGAAAGTGCCGCAGCTGCTGAATGGCCAATCGGTGTAGGTGCTTCTGGCAACTAGGCTCGGCTGAAATGAAAACTAAAAATCCCATTTTTCGTATAATAAGAAACACTTTCGTATGACACTTTTGTACGATACTTTTTTTCGAATTTTGTGAATTACAAAAATGGCAAGCTGTGGAAAAAAACGTTCGAAAATAAAAAACAACTTTGATCAATTGTTATTAACGAATGTATAAATATATTTGAAAAATTATCCAGCCATACGACAGAAAATATTATAAGCTATACTTTGTTCGAATTTGGAGTGAATCGGACGAATAGATTTTGAGATACAGCTGACACCGTTCCGTCAAACAAAGTGGCCGAGACAAAGGTAAAAGAAAAACGGGTGTATCGCAGCGGGTGGTTTGCCGTAGAACAGTGGGCCGACCATTCATGAAAATCTTCATAACTCAGTCAATTTTTACAATTGGTAGAAAATCATCGTTGCTAGGCTACAAAACTATGCCAAGAATTGAATTTTGGAAATTTTAAGCTTCTGCAGACCCGTTACCGCCTCAACAGATTTTTAACTTATTTGTTAATGTTACACATTACTCTTGTTCGATGGACAGTATAACTTTTGTTGCATCGACAAATAAATTTCCATTCATTAAAAATCGTCAAAAGGTGTTAAAAATAATTAGAAACTGTTTGAAAAAAAAATCCATAAAAACCATTGAAAAAAATCGATAAAAACAACGTTTCGTCAGTTCTGAGGTCAAAAAATCCTCGGAAAAAGAAAACACTTTTTCCATATCCCGAAAGGCCAGTACTGTGCATTCCCAAAAGATTACAATATCGTTTTTTTCTATTGACGAAGTTTATAACTCTCCTCTTTTCCAGCCATAAGGCATATATTGATCGTCCATTGATGGTTATTCGTAAATAAAAAAATCCTCACAAATCCCAAACGCGATGTAAAAAAGCCACAAAGCGTTTTCCCTCTCCTGAAAGCTCGTCGTCGAAAGCACATTCGGAAAAACTTGGCGCTCAATTTTTTTGTCCACACTCACGCTCGTTTAAAAGGCACGACGCTCGGCTTTACGATCCCCATGCAAGGAACTTAAAAAATCACGAAGATTCGCCCACGCACGTATACGAAGTCGATGAGACAGGGGGTGGTTGCCTTTTCAAAAACTCTAAACGCCACGAGGCAGAGACGTTCCGAGGCTCAGGATATGCGAGTTTCTGTCTAAATAACGTGGGATGGTAGGGTGTGCGGTGTCCATTAAAATTGTCTTTGGCGGTGCGCCTTGACACGCCGCTTCGTTTCATATGTGACACGCACCAATTGAGCCCTCCTTGAATAATTCACGAACTACATCTGTATTGGAGGTGAAAAATAATGAGAATAATCCCGGATTTTTCATATTTGAGAGACGCGGGTAAAACAAAAATTCTGACAAAGTTGAAGATTTCTGCGAGCCTCGAAGGGCAGGGGGGGGCGGCTGGGACAAAAGTGAACTATCCAACTATAAGTATAGGGAAAAAGCCATATTTTTGTAGCGGTATCTTATTCTACGTAAAAAAAAAACACGTAACTTTTGTTCGAAACTTTGTCTTAATTGGCAATTTTTTTGTTTAATTACGAAAGATTTCGGAAATGATCGCTTTCCACTTCCAAACGCGAGTTGATACTGCGAATCGATAATGGAGAAACTAAAAAGGGTCTCTCTGCGCATACTGAGAACAGCCCTTTGGATAACAGTGCCGATTGTGTTCGTCGTCAAATCGAGTGAGCAGTAGCCTACATCGTTACGCATATAATTGCTCCGCGCCTGTGAAAAATAAGTTCGAAAAATGTCTGCAAATAATAGCCAAATCGAAAATATTTCGGATAAAAATAACCCGGTTTTTTTGTCAGAATAAGATACCGCTGTGGAAAATATGTTTCCATTTTTTAAAATGTTGTCCATGAAATCGCTGAAAATGTGCACCGAGTAAAAAAAATTATATTGCCGTTTTGCTGCTCGTTTCAATCTACTCGATACGTGTCTCGGGATTTTTCAATTTACTTTGCGTTCTCCAGTTATTTCGATGCATCGAGGTAAATGAGCCACCTTGTATATATTCGGGCCATGCCCTCGGCTCAGCCTGCTTTGAGATTCGATCAATGGAAAATCGTTCCGCACTATTTTACATTCGTTATTTTCGGGTAATTTTGAATTTTTTTTTCACAAAACACTGCGTTCGGAAAAAAAAATTCCGGAGTTTTTAAAATCCTTTTACCGTCAAACACATTCGAGACAACCGGAAGGAATGGAATAAACAAATACATTTCTAACTATCAGTATCAAATCAAATAAACACATCCATTTTTGACAAAGTTTATTTAAAACGTAGGGTGCTCTTTGCCTTATGTAAATACATGTCCATTACAGCAGGAGAGATCGAGCGTGACCTAAATGAAACATTGTATATTTATACACATCCAAATCGTGCACTGATACACACACACACACACACACACACACACACAAAACGTGTACTAATACACATCCATCCTCTTCGGGGACTCTTTTTCCCTTTCTCCTTTTCCCGACAGGATACACGTGCTATCCGAGGGGGCAAGTTACACCGTAGATAAACGACAACTGTGCGAGTTTCATCGAAAGACAAATGTTTATGTTGCTCACTTGTAATGTGTGGATGACATGGATACATCATCCGGTATTTTCCTGAGAGGTTCTTCAAATCTGTTACATCGTGTGAGAGTGCTCCTATGCCTTTTTAGATTCCACACATACATGGTGTGAGGATAAAAGGTGTACCCAGAACGACCGGAAAATATTGATCGCCTTCGGGTCGGCATGAGTTGGGGTCCAAAAAACACCCGAGTCGAAACTTAGACCCTCCTTTAAACCTCCTTTCGATCCCAATTTGTCATTCAATGGAGGTTCAAGAGGTTCAAATGGAAATCTCAAAAACATGTATATCAGAACCTACTGAACCTCCAAAAGTGGCAGAAATTGGACTTTTTCACTCAAAGGAGGTTTAGTAGGTTCATCTGAACCTCCTTTAAACCCTAGTGAGCCTGATTTAATGCTTACGCAAACCTACAGACCCTCTTTTAAACCTCCTTTCGCCCTACTAACTCTCCTTTGACTCCTTTTACCGGTGGCTCGCAGAGCCATAGGCCTAAAGGAGGCTCAGGAGGTTGAATAGAAGGTTCAGTAGGGCTAAAGGAGGGTCGCCAACGGTGCAAATTTCTCCATATAGGTTCAAGGGGAGTCAAAGGAGGGCGGCGGTCTGTGCGTTACAAAGGAAATAGGTTCTCGAGCATTCAAAGGAGGGTCTAAATTTCGACTCGGGCAGGTTGTTTTTCAATATTTTTTTTTGCCGGGAGTATATTGAGATGGCTAGGTCAGGATTTCTCATACACTTCCTACATAGTCTTGCTATGTTTGGGTTTTATTAAAATTTAAAAATATTGATAACCAATGAAGTTATTATTGCTTAGACAAAGTGCCGCCATTGCTGCATGGGCAGTCGGAGTAGCTGCTTCCGGCACCTAGGCTCACGTGAAATGAAAAATGAAAATAGGTACTTGTTTGAATTATTGAAGATTACGAAAGTAGCGCGCTGTAGAAACAAAAGTTCGATTTTCGGCAAGAAACCAACTCTGATATTTTTCATTAACAAATGCATATGGAAACAGAAATGGAAAATATGGAAAAATCATCTGGTCATAAGGTAGCAAATGTTATGAGCTATGCTCTGTTCGAAATTTAAGTGAATCGAACGAACAGATTTTGAGATACGACGTCTATCATATTTTGAACACTACCGGAGACATCAAGTGGAAATTTCTACAAGAGTTCTAATACACTAGGGCGTACCAATGATCCCTTACGCCTAAAAAAAGTTTCTCCAATTTCACAATCGAAACTCGAATTTTCCCAAATTTTAAATTATCCAGATGCTATCTCGTTGATTTTGTTTTCATTCGTCATTTTTTCGTTCTAATCAATAGAACGAAGTCATTTAAATTTTTCACGTAAAACCGAAAACGTTTTATTTCGAATTGAATTATCTGCTCAAGCTACATACGTAACTTGATTGCAGTCAATAAGAAAGCCCATCTAATTTAAATGTCCATTCGAAACTCGATGTAATTTGAGACTGTTTCTTTCGGCGCTAGAAATGTTAATGAATCAGTTTCTTATTACGATAATGAGAGGGTATTTTCTTTTCAATAATAGGGTATATGACATTTATATTGTTATTAATTTAGTTCGAAAATAAGACAAATACAGACTTGTGTATTCAATAAAATTGAAACGAAATTGCTGGCTCTCGTTCGTTTCTACCTCGCAGAGCATAAAACGCTCTCATATTGCCGACGACCCGTAGAAATTGAAGTTTGACACTCCGTTACGGCAGGTCGTTCATCGAAGAATCGCCGGAGAAGTGAAGAGGAGAAAACAATTTCTCCGAACTACAGAATCATTGCGTAATTAATTTCTGGGAGATCGTCTATGGATACACGTATATTTTTGCCAAGCCGATGCCTTTTTTCGCTTTCATACGATGCCCCGCCTTTGCGATAGATTATTTTTTTTTCCCGTACGCCTTCGAAACCCTTCATTAATAAAATAGTTCTAGGACTGAAAATAGTACTAGTCCGACCACCCAGGCTCCAACTCGAGCATTGCTGTCTTACATGCATGTATACATAAGAGGCCGGGGCTTATGGCTCCAAGTTATTTACGCACCCCGCGGCGTCCGCGCAATAAAACTACCGTCAGTGGTCCAAAGTATATCTGGGCATCGTACAGGCTCTCGGTCTCCATAGATCTCTGGGAGAAACGTTCGTGCGGTGGCGGCGTCGTTCATCGCCTCGCCCATCGACCAAATGAGTTGTAAACCGCTGTCATGGACAACTGAACAAGCCAGAGAGAAAACGTATATACATATATCTGTATACAGCGTGTACATTTCAAGTTGGCACAACGCTATATCTCGAGAGGGATGCACGTTAGGAAAAAATGCTCCGAACAAAAGTTTCACACTTTTGACAAACGACAATTATGGTCAAGCGCATTTTTTATTTCGTGGCTATTCTTAAGATTCAAGGTTAACTTTAGTTTTCAAATGGCAACCAATGACTTTTGAGATCAGGATAATTTTTTCGCAATAAAGTAGGTAACTTTTGTTCGAAACTTCTTTTTTGTTTGGCTCAAATTTTTGAATATTCCAGTTATCAAGAGTACGTAATACTGCCAAAATATTTGTTCGAATACTTAGTATATCTTGAAAAATTGCAGTCAAACGAAAAAAAGTCTAACACGTGATATACCTATTTCGTTACGAAAAAAAATTATTCTACAATAAACAAAAACATTGGTTTCTATTGGAAAAAACTGAATGTGGCCTTGTCGTAACTTTGAAAATTGCTATCGAATAAAAAATAACCAACGCCATCGTTCTCATTCTTTAAGGGGTTACCCCCACTTGGGATTTTGAAAAAATCGATTTTTTTATTGCATTATTTTGAAGTATAAGTACCTGAGAATATGTCCTGAAAATTTCAAGTCGATCCGAACAAAATTGACTGAGATATGAGCGTTGAAAGAGAAGAATCCGTGAATTGAAGAACTGAAATTTAAACTTTAAACGCGTTTTTCTCAAAATGGCATTTCTGAAGTCGGTGACCAAGATTACTCGAACACTAATGAACCGATCTTCTTAAAATTTTGCAGGCTTATTTAATACATAAAAATGTAGTCTTTAATCGTTCGATTTTTTTTTTCGAAAAAAAATGGCCGTTTTATAGCCAAAAAACGGCCGTTTTTTTCGCTAAAATCGAACCATTAACTTTGACTGTCCGCCATTTTGTGAAAAATGAATATTTTTTAAAATCCTTCGATTAAAGACTAGTTTATACTTATATTTGACTAAATCCATCCGCATTTTTTTTCAGATCATCCACTTCGCCGCAATGTTGGTCACCGCAAACCGTGTATATAAAAACATTATTTCATTGACGGCCATTTGCCACTAAACAATGTAATATTTTTCAATAAAAAAATTACTGAAAGTTCTTCAAGATGTGTTCTTTAAGATGGTATATTGATCGATTAACAAAGTTTTGTAGTTTTCTTTAAAAAAATTCATGAAAAAGGCTTTTTTTGCGCTACAAGTGGGGGTAACGCCTTAAACCATGAAACTTTTGTGGCAACATTTTTTTCCTGAAACGCGTCGCTCCCGAGATATTTGGTTGTGCCACTTCAAAGGAAACACCCTGTGTACGTTTGGATGTAGTTTAAGGATAGTGCTCTTTGCCGTAAAGGAAGGATCGATGGGCCATAGAACGGGGGATGCGTCGCTAAGAGGACGCGTCCACACCAGTGCCGCGGAGCCTCGAGTTTTACGATACCGAGATTTAAATCGCGAGGAGGCGTTCGCGCGCCGAACGATCTTACGTAACGGTCCTCCGAAATCAGTCTCGGCAGAACTCCCACGGGAGAGGTACACCAACCCACTTTTATATTACATCTGATGTCCGTTAACGGGATGTATTGCGTGGAGAGTACATGGTAATTCCCAGAAGAGACGTCACGGGAACGGGTTACCAACCCTAAAAACTTAACGATCTGAAGAGTCCTCGGGGATGCGCTCACGTACGTGGCCCATTACTATACATGCAGCATATTTTCGCGATATCGAATTTCACGTTCGCCACGTCGAATTTCGAGGTAAAAAAATACTATATTCGGACGTTGCCTGTGAAATCGGCCGCTGGCGATGGATGACGTTGGGTAGACTGCTTTCTCGAGTTAAGGGGAGATATACACCTAGGAGCCGGAAAAAAGGTCATTTTGTGAATTTTTTCAAGGAAAACTATTTGAAATTTCGGATTAGGGTTTTAATTATCTAACGGTATATACATTCAAAAATATGTTTAATTTTCTTTATTCAAAATATCAAAAATATACAAGGATATTGTATGATTTTTGGAGCGTCGTAAAAAAATCGGTACCCAAAATTTCTCGAAAACCAATGAACCGATTGCCTTGAGGTTTTTTGTGGTTATTCTATACACCATTATCTAGTACTTGTCATAGCCGATTTTGAAAATATCGATTTATGACAAAATGGCGGACCTTTGAACATAAATAGTGATCTTTGGGCTAAAAATTAGTTATTATTTTGCCTATAAAACAAAAACTAAGTAACGGAAAAAAAATCCTATGACAGGTACTAGATGATGGTGTATAGAATAACCACAAAGAACCTGAAGGCAATCGGTTCGTTGGTTTTCGAGAAATTTTGGGTACCGATTTTTTTACGACGCTCCAAGCATCATACAATATACTTGTATATTTTTGATATTTTTAAATAAAGAAAATTAAACATATTTTTGAATGTATATACTTTTAGATAATGAAAACCCCAATCCGAAATTTTAAATAGTTTTCCTTGAAAAAAATTCACAAAAATGACCTTTTTTCCGGCTCCTCGGTGTATATCTCCCGTTAAACACTGACGGTATGATCATAGGTCCATGGAGTCCTGCTAAAACGCCAAGGGTGATATCTCCAGGAGGCGTTAAGGATGTTGAGTCCCTATGAAACATGTTAATGTTAATTGTTCAATAAATAGCTTCTTAAACGTCATGAAATTTTTACACGACCTCCTGAATACTTCATGTAAAAACATGCCAAATTTTCAGAATTCTATCATCATTACTTCAACCTCCTTAAGGGTTAAAATAAAAAATGATAAGAAAATTCTGAAAATTTGGTATGTTTTTGTATGGAGTATTTAAGAGGTCGTGTTAAAATTTCACGATGATTAGGAAGCTCGTTATTAAAAAATTAACATTTTGTTAAGCACAATTTTTAAAAGAAATTAAAAAAAATTTATCAATAAACTTCGTTTTGTTTCCGTTGCTTTCAGTATATTGTAGATATTATAAAATTGAGAGATCAAAAAGAAAACTTATTGCAAAGTTACATCAGTTTCCATGAAACAACATTTAATTTGTGAATGTTAATTGTTCAATAACGAGCTTCCTAATTGTCGTGAAATTTTTACACGACCTCTGAACTACTTCATACAAAAAAATACCAAATTTTCAGAATTTTATCATCATTTGCGATTTGGGATTCAACATCCTTAACATCGTCTCCACAATGGCAAGTTTTGTTCCCAATAAGACCCATTTGTACAAAGTTGTGCTCCATTATTTGCCAGGAAATCAAATGACCGCGGAATCGCATCGTTTGCTAGAGAAAGTGTATGCCGAACATGCTCCATCAAGTACAACGTGCAAAGAGTGCTTTCGCTACTTCCAAAGTAGTGATTTTCTCTACGGACAATAAGGACCGCGGAAAGCCATCGAAAAGAGAAGTGTCATGTACCACGATTCCCTGCACTGCAATTTCAAGTGTGTTCTTTTAACAGAGTTCGCTAGATCTGTGTTATTATCTTGTGGTCACTTTTTACGGATTTCCGATTGTGTAATTTCGGGATTGGCTTTATGCCTCTGATATTACACACTCAAGTGTATTATTTCTATGCGCATTTGGTGTGTTGTTGGTTCTTTTTTATGCACTGTAAGGACGTTGTTTCAAGGAATCACTGCCTGTCCACTAAATGCATATAATATTTCATTAAGCCAAAATTAAATGAAAAAATCAATTCGGAGTTCAACCTCAATGATTTTATATCGTAATCCCTGACCTCCTGAATTGATTTTGTTCGAAGAAAATATTTCACCCACACGTGGAGTTGAACCCACAAGCTTCTCGCCTATACTACGCACGCTGCCCGGACGCTACTGAGTATTTGTAGCATTAAGGATGTTGAGTCCCAAATCGCAAATAATGATAAAATTCTGAAAATTTGGTATTTTTTTGTATGAAGTAGTTCAGAGGTCGTGTAAAAATTTCACGACAATTAGGAAGCTCGTTATTGAACAATTAACATTCACAAATTAAATGTTGTTTTATGGAAACTGATGTAACTTTGCAATAAGGTTTTTTTCTACTTCTCAATTTTATAATATCTACAATATACTGAAAGCAACGGAAACAAAACGAAGTTTATTGATAAATTTTTTTTAATTTCTTTTAAAAATTGTTCTTAACAAAATATTAATTTTTTAATAACGAGCTTCCTAATCGTCGTGAAATTTTAACACGACCTCTTAAATACTTCATACAAAAACATACCAAATTTCCAGAATTTTCTTATCATTTTTTATTTCAACTCTTAAGGAGGTTGAAGTAATGATGATAGAATTCTGAAAATTTGGTATGTTTTTACACGAAGTATTCAGGAGGTCGTGTAAAAATTTCATGACGATTAAGAAGCTATTTATTGAAAAATTAACATTAACATGTTTCATAGGGACTCAACATGCTTAATCGCAGATATGGCGAAATACTAAATTAATTCCTATTATTATTTGTTGTATTACATAATCTCTATCAATCAGTTAATGTAATTGCGATCATTAGAGACTTTTATCAAATACCATGCTATATATTTTGTCTAATATAACCGATGTGTGTGTGTGTGTGTGTGTGTGTGTGTGTGTGCGCACGCGCATACGTATACACATACACAGACACACATGCACACATCTACATATGCATGTATACAACGAACGGTTGGTCCTTGAATGGCGGGGCGGGGGGGGGGGGGGCGAAAGGGCGAAAGAGGAATGAAATATATACAGGGTGTCCGTCTTATCTCTGCTACCCGGAATTACTCGGTAATTATCGACGTCACAAAAAAATGTTGCAGACAAAAGTTGTACGGTGTGAAGGGATCCATCAAATGCGACCATTTTTTTCTATTTCGGTGGAGGCGCTAACGCACAGTTAAGGTCACCTCCACTTTTTTTAAATGGAATGGTATATTTTTTTAACCATCTTCTAGAGCATCTCAAGCCGCATAAAAAATATCGGGGGGCCAAAGTCGTTCAAGGGCATTCGAGGTCAGTATCGTCGATACAAATATCTCGAAGCACTACTAAATATTTGGCTGTGATCCGAGATATTTAGAATTGTATTTCATTTTAATAGGCGTTCGAAATTAGCTTCAAATGAGAGATATCGGAGATCGTGGTCATCGACAACACTTCGCATGCCTTCTGTTTATTTACCAGCGTTAATCTGTATCGTACGTAGCGCAATCGAGGTTGTCGTTCAGTTTGATTTCGAATTTGGAGAAGAGCTATTCATAATTTCAAAATGTACCGGCAATTCGAAAAAGTGAACATGATATTGTGTTATGGTGAAGTAAGAAAACATTCCACAAGAGCGCGTTTGTTGTAGGCTAAACAATTCCAGATCGACAGTGTCCAAGCCGGCGAACAATTGACGCGGTATTCACGTCGTGTCGCGCGACGAATGTTGTTTATGCGGCTCGAGGAGGTGCTCCACAAGGTGGTTGAAAAAAGTGTACCATTCCATTTTAAAAGGTAGAGGTGACCTTCGCTATCCGTTAGCACCTCCGACGAAATAAAAGAAGGTCGCAGTTAATGGCCCCTTCACACCGTACAAATTTTGTCTGGAACATTTTTTGGTGATGGCGATAATTGCCGAGTTATTTCGGGTGGCAAAGATCACAGGGACACCGTGTATATATGAATATATGTCACCGGCAATGTGTATAATGCAGACATTCTATAGAATACCGTCATTCTATAAAATACCGGGTTCGTGAAGGTAATGTATAAAATATTTTATCTATCGTGAACCACTACATACTGTGCCTAGGTAATGTGTGCAGATCGGGTAAAGTATAAAATGATGAACAAATAAAACATCTTCTGTTTGCTCAATATCATCAATTCAATAAATCGTTTCAATAGAATGGTACATTGAGAAAATTAAATGATTGATGCAATATCGGTGGTGTTATTGCATGAAATTTCGTTAATCCAATTGTAAAGTTGCTGGTGTAAATAATCGGATTTATTAGTCCAAACAATATGCTGTTCACTTTAATAACATGATAAAATTAAAACTTTTATTTTCATTCAAAAGATATATTGTTAGTTAGGACCAATATATTATTGAATCTATCACAAAAATGGTCGTGAACAAGTTATATAGTTTTGAATGCATTTACTGCAACGGACAAAAAATTCGTTTCAATTCATAACATGAATATTGTTGACTCGTTTCATTTAGATAAAATTTCTATTGCGTACATATATCATACTGTTGTCCTCACCATATCCAATATTGATTTTCAAGTATATTATTCGTTAAAATATTAGCATTGTATTTTAATTAAAAAATATGAAGCAAATTTCTGAATTGGTTGAAAAATTATGCGAAAATGGAATGTTATTCTTGCGCATACACGAAGCGATTAAATCGTAGTCATGTTTATTTAATTTTTTTATAAAGAATACGCTATTGATATGACACGTATATAATTAAATTGAATACATAACAGCAATCGATTCAATACTTTTATCTTTGGTTAAACAAATTCAACCAAATAACATATAATGGCCGAGGGCACCGAAATTATAAGTGCAAGGAAACCCGTAGTTCTCGGAGTAACCGCTAGAAGCCGCACGCGGGCTCGTCTCCCGTAAGCGTAGCGCGAACCGAAAATTTACTTAAGCGCCGGAGAAACTGTACACAGTATTGCTTCTTGGCCTGTGGTTAAGATCAAAGTGTAGTATTTGTTCTTATCAGTTGAATATCTGATACGCTCTCCATGGTGATTTTCATCGACAATTCTGATTACAGTAAGTTTGGCCAAATAGAATATATTATCGCGGATGATTGTTTTAATGCTCACTTTTTATGTAAGTTAAAAAAAATGAAAAGTTTTAATTTGTTAATAAAACAAATTCGATCAAACATTTTATTGTGACAATCCTATCATATTCCAAAGAACAGCATACGAACTTATTTAAAATATTCTCAGCAATTCTCGCGAGTGTATATTTATTTGAACCAGCAATCAAGACATGTTTGCAAATGCACATAGAATCATATTGAGAGGATGGCTTCGCGAATTCACAAATCTATTATTTTCATTGCAATGAATATTCATTTCATCGAATATTATACTTTTTCCTACTAGAGACTAAATGCGTTCCTGCAGATAACACCTGTACTTTGTGGCAAAATAAATACCATTATTTCTAATCCGTATTGCAAATTTTTCAATCATGATATTCTCTTGGCTCTATCTCATGCCAGTTGCATGATATTTCCCTTTTGATATTGTACGGAGTACGAAAATGTTACGTCTAATGGCATAATCGGTTTGATGTGGTAAAGAAATAATCCATTCTATCGATTATATTTTTGTAGGAAATAAAAAATGTTGTAGCAATCGCTTAATTATTTCATCCACAGATTGTATATAGAATGATTTCAATAGATTATCATTTTATTATAAGGATAATGGAGATATTGAGAGAATAGAAGAGATTTTCAAATAAAATAGCATGTTATTAAAATCAATCACATTTCCCAATATTTTATAGTATTGTAACAATGTCACATATCGGTGGCACTCCGCGTTCATACATTTATTTGGGTCGACCAATGTATTTTTTTTATTCAATTGGTTTTTTTCAATGTATTTATTTGTTCTTACATGTTGAACTATTGTGACTTTTTTATGTGCATAGAATTCTCTTAAGGCGGGATTCTACTTTGAAACCATGAAAAAAACGCTATTTTCGTGAATTTTTTCTGAGAATACTATTAAAGATATCGATATGGGGTTTAAACTGTTCAATAAATACACTCTTTAAGTACATAAAAAAGAAAATTTTAATGTATTTTATTCTTTTTTTGTACACGTAAAATATGTTTAAAGCCAACGCCTCGAAAAGCAGGTACCGTTGCCGTAGTCGTGACATCTTCCCGACGGATGGTCTGAAACAAAAAAATCAAATAGTTTCATGTTTAGTATGTCTTCAGGAACCGACCTAACTAGAATATTTTATATACGTGCAAAATTAACAAAATGGCGGCTAAAATACGAAAAAAAAAACGTTTTTTTGGGTCTTTTTTTGCAATAAAAAAATAGTTCTAATCAAAATTTTAAGTTGATTGTAGTTAGGTCGGTTGGTACACACATATAGAATATGTGTTCCAAATTTCATAAGGATCGGTTCAGTACTTTTTGAGTTATCACGACCACGGTACTTGAAAATGTCGTTTCGAGAAAAACGCGTTTAACGTTTTGGTGAGTGATAAATCGTAGAAAAAATGATCTTACCCTCAATCAGCGATGCCTGGGCCATATAATATGCCTTCGACGTGTTCCAGGTGGATGTTTTCATCCAATTTAGCCTTTTCAAAGTTTCAAAGTAGAATCCCGCCTTAAAACATCCCGCGTAGAAATTTCTTAGAGTTAGCCTGATCAGCATCAGGCCCCGATGAAGTATTTAGGCCCGAAATCAGGTAATACTCAAATGGCCCTACTAAGGCCGTCCCTGATAAGATCCTACAAAGGCTTTCCCCGATCGGTCCCTGTCAAGACGCCCTGATAAGGCCCTATGCAGGCTTTCCCAGGTGAGGCCCTACTAAGCCTTTCCCTGATAAGGCCATAAATATATATATATAAATATATATATAATAGGCTTGGCATAAGAAAAATCAATAAAAAAGGTGTTATGGACTGTCACGGCAAAAATCGTTATGCACCTCGAATGTGTATTAAAACGTTATCGAGAGAGTTTTATCGAATAACATGCTATAGATTGTTCAAACATAATAGTGTATATATATATATTCGAGGTGTCCGGTATATTGGGTGCTTGCGTAAAAAAATAGTGCTCCGATCAAGTATTGAGTATAGAGAAACTTTTAGGGTTCGAAGGGGGATGGTGAAATAAATTGTTTTAGGTCCAAAATTCAACATGACAAGGTTAAGATGGGCGACACGTTTAAAAAAAAATGAAAACATGACTTTTTTTACGTAAAAAATGTCAGGCTAAAACTAACAACCTTTGTAGAATTTTTTGTTATAAAGTCCATCATTTTTAGTTTGGAGCATCATTTTTCACTGTTTTAGGGCCATCCAGGATGGACAACGAAGAGGTTATAGTCTTTAACATCCCGAGTGTAAGTGTGCGTGTGTATGTGGGGGTGAGTTTGTGTGTGTTTGCTTGACAACCTAAACAACGATTAGGTATCTGCAGCTGGTCACTTCCGTTGTCAAACAAATCCAAACAAACCCAAGTATCCCATATACGATTGATTCGTCCGAAAGAACAGTCCCTTTCTTCAAAACGCCAAATACAGACAGCTTGGACGCCCAAGCTTTACTGGAGGATTTTTACGCCAAAAAGGCAGCCTCATCGGCGTTCGTTAAAAAAAAATTCCAGTGAAACGAAGCGTAAAATGAATCGTTGGATATGTAACGAGAGTTTGGAGGACGCGGGTGGAAAGCTCGACGAAGAAACTCCGAACGACAACTTGGACGTCGATGAAAAAGTTTTCTTTTCTTTTTTTTCTCCTTCCCTCCTTTTACGACAGTCGTAGGTGAGCGGAGAATATTTTTTAACACCGTGAACTTTCGAGACCAAGCAAGAACGGAATAGCGGGAGGGAGGGGGAGAGAGAGGAGAGAGAGAGAGAGAGAGAGAGAGAGAGAGAGAGAGAGAGAGAGAGAGAGAGAGAGAGAGAACACACGCTCCCGGGAGGGGGTGGATCAGGTTGAAAAAGGGGGTGGTATATCGAAATTTATGTTAGTCGCCGGAAGGCTTTGCGAGTGTGCCCTATGAGCAAACGAAGCGAGAGCTTCTCGCAAGAATTTCTAAGGGTAGCTGACTAAAAAAAAACGAACGAAAGTTCAGTGATAAAATCGCGAGCCCTGCGCGAGCAATTTCGTCCGAAGGAGAACGAAACGCGATGCACGAACATTTCTGACACATTTATTTCTCGCTTTTACACGCGTCTCTGGAAATATCCCCGCGAAGAAAAAACTAAATTATCGGTGGCCGATTTCGTCTCTTGTGTGCCGATAGCTGCGATACAGCGGGTAAAAAAACGGAGGTTGGGTGCGAACGATCGGAGAATTCAAGCCGTTACACGATCCGCTCGTCTTATCGACATCTGTGCCCTCGTTTCTCCAATTCCCCACGGGACGATTGTCAAAATCAACCAGTTTCGTGCCGTATTCTCTTGCTCTATATCTGTAAGCTTGATTTTCCCATTTATTCATTCCCCTCGGCTTGCTCCCATTTATTTTTCTTTTACGCTTCACTTATTGAATTATTATGCAAAGTAGCAATTAACTGGACGATTCGGCAGGCTCGACCGTACACCGGGACCTTCGGACACGGAATATTGATGATTGATACATTTGAACCACGTGCGGACGGTCGATCGACTGGTGTAGCCCCCCCCCCTCGGCCGTTCGGCAGATATTCGTACACACGTGGTCAATTACGTAGTAGCCAATATTTTATTGATTTAATTATATTTGAATTTGTATCGTGAATTTTATATTTTTACGCACTTACGAATATTAAAAAAACATTAAATGAACTGGAAATGTCATTGAATGGAAAAAAACCGGGGGTCCATAAAACGGGTCAATTTTCTAGATTTTTGTCAGATGAGAGTTTTGGGCAGACGCGGTCTGGATTTTACATCAGTTGGTACATGCTCTTGACAAGCTTGATTTTTTTTGGTTAAAGAATATTGATAAACGTAATAAAGGTGTAACGCTACTGACAACTAGGCTTATTTAAAGTGCAAAAGAAAAAAATGTATTTTTAGTATAACGATTAAATATTTCGTATGGCCAGATACTTTTATGGAATTTTAAAAATTCCGATAATGCGAAACTGTAGAAAAAAATTCGATTTTTGAGCAAAGAAACGACTTTAATTATGTGTTATTACCTAAGGGATGAATATATTTAAAAAATCACCCAGTATGCGATAGAAAATGTTAGTTGCTATATGCTCTGTCCGAATCTGAAGCGAATCGGACGAAAAGATTTTGCGATTAAGTCGAGATAAAGCTGGGATAAACTTCATATAAAGTTAAGATAACGTAAAGTTGACATAACTTCAAGATAAAATTGAGATTAAAAACTTGATCGCAAACATTTCTGACATTTTGGAAGTTACGAACATGGCAAGCTGTAGAAAACAAAGTTCGCTTTTCGACCAAAAAACCTCATAGACCAAAAGTTATTAACTATTCCCTGTCCGAATTTGGAGTAAATCGGACAAATATATTTTGGGATACGGCTTGCACGATTCCATAGCACTTAGTGGTCGCGGAAAACGCAAAAGAAAAAAGGTGAATCGCAGCGGTGCGATTCAGTAACGCCGTGGGTTGTTGTTTCACAAAATTCGCCATATCTCCGTCAATTTTTGGAATTTTTACGAAATTTGAGTTGCAAATTAAAGTCTAGACCTTAGCCAGCGATAAAGGAAGTCATATTTGTTTTCTTTCAAGCTTATACGAACCCCTTAATGTGCCGCCATTCTCCGTCTGGTCACTTTTCGATAATATAACATTTCTGGGTTTTGACAGCCTATCAATAATATTGTGTAATTTTATTTTCATGTAATTTGAAATCTTTTCAAATCCAGTGTCATTTTTTTAAGTTCTTTGAAATTTGTTTCGATTTCTTTTCGAGAAAGTTTCAAATTTTTCAGCTCAAGAAATTCTTGCACATTCCGAGGAATTTCGTATTATATATATACATATATTTTTTTTTAATTCTTTACAACTACAAAAATGGTATGACAGTGCGTCATAGCAGTTATCTAGCGAATGGATTGTCGAATTAAAACAAAATTTGACGCGAGGACACTCAAATACGGCACTTTTAGAATTAAGGATGTTGAGTCCCTATGAAACATGTCAATTGTTCAATAAATAGCTTCTTAATCGTCATGAAATTTTTACACGACCTCCTGAATACTTCATGTAAAAACATACAAAATTTTCAGAATTCTATCATCATTACTTCAACCTCCTTAAGGGTTGAAATAAAAAATGATCAGAAAATTCTGAAAATTTGGTATGTTTTTGTATGAAGTATTTAAGAGGTCGTGTTAAAATTTCACGACGATTAGGAAGCTCGTTATTAAAAAATTAACATTTTGTTAAGAACAATTTTAAAAGAAAAAAAAAATGTATCAATAAACTTCGTTTTGTTTCCGTTGCTTTCAGTATATTGTAGATATTATAAAATTGAGAGGTGAAAAAAAAACTTATTGCAAAGTTACATCAGTTTCCATAAAACAACATTTAATTTGTGAATGTTAATTGTTCAATAACGAGCTTCCTAATTGTCGTGAAATTTTTACACGACCTCTGAAATACTTCATACAAAAACATACCAAATTTTCAGAATTTTATCACCATTTGCGATTTGGGACTCAACATCCTTAAGCATGCTCGAGCGTATGGCGCTCCATAGACGTCAAACGCTTGAGCATTCTTAATTCTAAAAGTGTAATCGCGCATTTGTCCGTTCCTCCCTCGCCTTGTGTATACTTGCGACCCCTTTAAGAGTTTTACTGCCACCCGCAGCTATGTATTCACACTCTTTGTGTTTTCATTTCTTTCCCTACGGACCCCCAGCCCCTCCCGGTCCTTTGTCGTTCTTTCTTTGTGTTACAGGACCGCGTAAAATATACACCCAGCAAACGAACGATGGTATAACAATGTTGTCGGTAAATATCGAATAACTCCAAGCGTATTCCTGCTGTTTTGCCCGGTTATTGTTGTCATCCACTCTGCGGTACTTCGTCGGTTTTTCGTCAAAAGTTTGGAACAGTTGTGACCATCGGCTGTGGCTGTGTTCGATCTGTATACATATTTGAGTTGAAAAAGTATGCAAAGTAATAAAAATAATCCCCTCAAAAGCATTATCGTTCGATTTACCTTATAAAAAGTTAAAGTTTACCTTATAAATAATTATTTTTTTTCATTCAAACAGTGATTTATTATGCTTTTCCATTAATCAATCGGACAAAAAAAATTAAGTGATAATCAAGTACAATGTACGTATTATGCAGTGTACAAGAAATGCAAATAAAATTGTTAAACCTTAGAAATAATGTTATTACAAATGTTTCATTGTCGTTGAAATAATCACACTGCTATAATTAAAAATTGATATCACCATTCTAGAAAAATACAACTTATGTACCACACAAGAACATTGGTAATGCCGTGCAAGATCTTGGCGCGCACGGTTTAAAAGAAGCTGGTTGAAATACAGAATTTTATATTCTAACATCGCACTAGTTGCCAGTCAGCGACCAAAATGTATTCAATGTAATCTGCAATTGTATTTCTGTCCTCTTCCTCGAGATCAATTCGTAGTACTCCTACTTTATGCCAATATGTTCACACGATTTAAAGCTTTTTTTGCCCTGGTATTAGGCACTGATTATGTGTCATCCTGTTTTTGGGCCGGTGAGAACACACGTTAAATAGAAAAATTATTTGATCGTGGGTTAACGGACGACACCGCTGTGACCCCCTGTTTTTTCGCCATTTTTCAAGAATTTTTTTTTGTGGGAAAAAAAGAGATATTCGAAAATTTTTCTTTGTTGTGTTCGTTGTTTATTGAAGATACATAAAAAAAAATGTTCGAATTTTTCACGCCCCATGGTGACGCTGGGGAAGCTCCCGCGTCAGGTACTGTTGCCTCTGCAGTGGTTCGCGGCACGCAGCAGAACTCTCTTCAACGTTGATCTGGAAAAAAGTACCGAGTGTTTTCGTTAATAATATGATATTTTGAAGAGAAGTACACCGGGATTTTAAAAAATATTGATTTTTAAAAAATAGGCACGCTTTTGAAATTAAAGGACGATTTTCGAGCAAAATTAATCGTCGAAAATAGGCTATAACTTTTTTTATTATTGAGATATCGAAAAAATCCTATGTACTTCTTTAGATAATCTAGTTTTATTGATGCAGTCCAAATTTGAAGTCGATCGGATAAAAATTGCTCGAGTTCTGCTGCGTGCCGCACTCAAAAAAGTGGTTTTGAGAAAAACGCGTTCAAAGTTCTAGGTTTGTTAATTTATGCGATAAATTGGAAAAAAAATTGTTTACCTCAAATCAGCGATGCCGGCACCATAGAGCTGGCCTTCAAGAAGCAAATCATTGTCCCTAGCATCTTTTCTCGAACTTGTAGAGGCTCTTCTTGCCTCTTTTGCAGCGTCTGTGAGCGAGTGCTCCGCCAGCTCGATCCGCGCTGCGTCGGTTTCAACGCAAAAATTGAAACAATTTGGGCCGATAGTTATCCCCAACGTCTCCAAAACTTTCATGAGGCTTCTCAGGCCATCATCGAATAATAATACCGCGATATCAGCTGCAATATCGACGATTTTTTTGCTCCCGGACTGACACTTGCCTGACTATTGCCCAAACTGATTTGTTATAGCTTTCGTTGTTGTTTTGCGTGAAGCCGCCCAAACAACGCTGCAGCAAATCGTCTCTGCTCAAATTTTCGCAGACTGGCGTAATTGCCTCCAATACTTCCTCAGGAAGAGGCGGCTTATGGCGATATTCAGAAATATTACCGCGCTGCACCGCTCCACAAAATATTCAATATCTCCGAAAATAATTATTTTTTCGACCTGGTTCCAACGGCATCTTAATCTTAAATGTATTTTAGATTTTTCTAGATGGTTTTCAAAAAATCGATTTTTTGAAGCCGTCACAGTGGTGTTGTCCGTTAAAGGAAAAGAAAACGTGACTCATAAGATATATTGATACATCGGATAATGAAGAAAGTAAAGTCAGAAGATGAATCAAACATTATAAACGGAAACTACGAAGACATAAGAAAAAATCAACCGAAACGAGACCGAAACACGGTAAGCGAGCAAAGAGTATGATTACGTTGTTGGTCTCTATGTTCCAGATCAAGTCACACGGCTCGTACTGGAACAAACTTTATCTCTATATGCCAACGTGTCGGTTCAACTGACACGTGGAGAAAGCTTTTGCTCCCCAGGCAGTTCTGCACGTGTACCAAAGCTCTCGAGACGTGGTGCCGGTCCAATTGGCACATTTCGACGTCATTGTATAAAATTCGTGATTTCTAAGCTGAGAGGGTCCAACCCTCTCAAGGTTAATTGTGAAGACGCCGCCTGTTTCTCAAAACTGGAAAGAGACTATTATCTATGACTAGGCGCTACATCGAGTGATTGGGCTAGAAACTTCCGCGATCCTGCATCGCATAGGCACGCAGAGGAAAATGTTGCTGACAACTCCGATGGGAGAAAATACTTTCAGGCAGACTTCGAAGAAGATCTCGGAGTCTCACGAAATATCAGACACTGAGGAACAAGGACCAGTAGCATAAGAAACCGTAGAAATGCCACACAGCGAATCTCTGTCAACAAACACCCAGACCGGACATAAGCTGATATAGGCCTGATGGTATCTGATCTGCTAAACGAAGAAACAGAAACTAGAGAAGCCCCATTCTGCTAAATGTGAATCCAGCTTTGCGAGGCGCACTACGGGAAACTGCAGTCAACGATCTCCAGTCCGCAGAAACGTTGGAGGATCAGATAAAGTTAACAAAATTACTACAACTAATGGCTCAGGATTTGAACAGACGAAAACATATACCAATACTATAATTAATAGAAAATGAATGTGATGACGTTGGAAAGCTCGGTTACTGGAATAAAACAGAATGAAATAAACATATCAATTATTTTGAGTCACAGTCGGCGTTCTTCAGCTTAAAATCTTTTGCAAGAAATGTCGCCAATTGCGATGTCCTGCTCAGAATCGACAATACTACCGCCATAGCGTACGTCAACAGAATGGGCGGTATGCAAATTCCAGACTCAAGTAAATTGACGAAAGACATTTGGTTGTGGTGCGAGAAGAAAAAACACGGAATTTCTGGGTCATATATTGCTTCAAAAGGTAATGTTACAGCGGATTTTGAATCCAGGGCATTAGAACCTGAAACTGAATAGGAACTATCGAATACAGCGTTTCGAGTTCTAGAAAGACAACTGGGTAACCCCGTCTTTGACTTTTTCGCAACTAGAGTCAATTTTAAATGCAAAAAATATATATCTTGGTTTAAGGGGTCTTCTCACTTTAGACGCTAAGAAAAAAAGCTATTTTCATGATTTTTTTGGATAGATTTATATTATAGATATTTATATCAAATTTGTTGCACGTAATATGTACACTTTCGAAATACATCATTTTTTTTATTTATTTAAGTTGCAATCTATAGACGAAAATGGTAGTTAAAAAATGTCCTAAAAAAATTGTAGGTCTGCGCTGTCGATGAAATCTCGGAGATGAATGATCCGGAACAAAAATATCAAGCGGTTTTATATTAATAGTATGTCAATGGCTGTAGCGCATATCATACGATTTTTGATATATGCGAAAATATAAAAAAGGCGGACATTTTTCGAAAACAACAAAAAAAGTGTTTTTACACCGTCTTTGGCAAAAAAATAGTAAGTATCAAGTTAAAAAAATATATTTTTTAGGCGCTATAGCTATAGTTGTAAAGAATATATGGTTAAAATTTCATATGGATCGGTTCAGTATTTTCGAATATTTTATCAACAAGCCGTCGAAAATCGTTGTTTCGAGAAAAACGCGTTTAAAGTTTGTTTGGGTTACCTAAAGACGTTAAAAAAATGTTTTTCATGTATTTCGTAAATGTATTTAAATATTAAGTGTAACAACTTTCATATTAATATCTATAATATAAACGTATCAAAAATTTCATGGAAATACCCTTTTTTAGCGTCTTAAGGTCGAAGATCCCGTAAGGATCACGAATCGTGGACTAGTGACGCCTAATTGGAAACCATTCTGCTTTTATGTGTTTCCTCCTTTTGCTATTATCTTAAACGTCTAACAGAAAATCCGATCTAAGGGTTTTACGGGTATAGTAGTAGTAGTTCCATTGTGGAGAACACAATTCTGGTCCCCCATATTCGAATTCTTACGACAATCGGATCCGATGGTGTCCAAACCAAATATAAATCTATTACGTCCATCGGATATGAAGACTCACCCGCTATGGAAGCGTACCCTGTTCGCCGCAACACTATCCTCAGAGCATTTGCACTGAATCTGATCTCTGAAGAAACCATTGAGATAATGATCGCCCCTGAGCGATTCATTACTAAAACAGTAATACGGTGCTCTAAAAAAGTCTTGGAGTTTTTGCAGAAAGGAATAAATTGATGCATTGACAATGTCCATCCCTTGCATACCACATTTCCTTACACGAGAATTCCACGTCTTTGCTGGTCATTAAAGCGCTCATCGAGACGTTGAAATTCACGCCGATCTGGAATGGCACCAGGCCTTAGCCGTCCACATGGGCACGCTGGAGCAGCCACGCTCCATAAATTTCGCGAGCTCGAACATAATTTCCAAAAGCCTGACCAATAGCGCGAATCATAAGGCGTTGGTCTTGTCCATCTCGCAAATGACCACGATGGTGACGTCGGTAACGATCCATGGTCGCACCCGATACGACCAGATGATCAAAGGACAAAGCAGCTAGACATGGCCAGACAGTAACAGACGATAATACCAAGAGACACGACCAGACAGTTAAACAACCAAGCCAGTCAGATACGATTGGACAGACAGACAGAGACACGAATAGGCAATCAGCCTACACATACGAACTTACCTGTAAGTGAAGTTCTATTATGACTGTATGGAGCGCCTCTTCCGACGAGATCAAGCCCACCTTTACCCCTTGTTAATAACTGGAGAATTAAGGAAGCTTTCCAGTGTGACAGCCCGAAAAATCGCTGTTTTGCGCGATTTTTTTTTTTAAAGAAAAAATAATCTAATCGGTCTGGTTTTTTTTTTGTATATTAATTGGGTATTGAAGAATACAAAACAATTTTTTAAAGATCGATTTATTTATTAATTAATATCTATAAAAATGATGAAACAATTGTTGCAGAAAATGCACTTGGATGTGGTGTCCACGTTGGGGGTCACAATTTTGATCTGAAACAAAAAACACAAAAAGATTATTGATCGGTATATAATTGGCTTTCGTGCTATGGAGGCTTTTTTTTTTTGCAAAAATGGCGCCGGTTTGAACAAAAAGTATCGATTTTAGCATTTTTTTGGCAGTTTTTTTTACAAAAAAATAGGAAGATGTCAAAAAAAAAAAGCTTCCATAGCACGATAAACAATGACGTTAAGAATATTGTGTAAAAAATTCAACTCGATAGCTTTAAAACTCTGCCCTCCAAGTTGGACACCGTTTTGAAAAATGCTGTTTCGAGAAAAACGCGTTCAAAGTTTCGCTGTAGCTGTAGCGCTCCGTTGCCTTCTTCCAAGAAATGCTGTACAGTAACCGAAATAATCTGAATTTCGGCATGAAAATTTCAGGGAATATTCGGAAGAGTGGATACTATTCGATAAAGCAAAAAAAAAAAATCGATTTTTTGAAAATTTCACACTGGAAAGCTCCCTTAAGCCCTAAGAAAGGTTACCACAGTACCATAAAGAAGAATGAAACGTAATCAATACCCGAAAACCACATATCCGTTGCGCTTGACGCCACGCTAATCAATATTTCCAGCCCTTCAATACCGGTGGCTATGCCTTTTTCATGTGCTTCGAGCAATGGAAAGTTCATACTTCTGACATTTCAATGCCTGAAAACATGCATCTTTCCTAACCTGTATTTGATGCAAGGGAATTCCATATTTTTGGCGTTTGGCTCTTCACTCCAAAGTATTATGTATTTCAGTGCCCGGAAATATGCATCTCCCCTAAGAGGGCATACACAAATTAGGTAACGGCAAATTTCCCAGTTTTTGATCATCCCCTCCCCCCCAAGTACCAGGACCGTAAACCTGGTGACCACCCCGCCTCTATTCCGTCTATATTTTCAAGGCCCTTTTTTATTCGAACAGTCTTTAAAAATAGGAATTGTCAACATTTATGTCAACAACTAAGGAATTGTCAACAACTTATATATAGTCACTGCGATTAAATTTCGAAAAAAAGATTTAGTCCGTTGATAGGTTTTTGAGTATTTGCTGGGACAAGGTCGAAAAATGTTGTTTCGAGAAAATGCTTTCAAAGTTTTCATTCTTGTCTCCTTCGTAGAAAGTTTCGTTTTTTTTTAGATTGTTGATACTGACGTTAAAGTACGTAGTCTTGCAGACTTTTGCCTTAAAATTTTACCAACATATTTTAGAATATACGTACTTTCAAGAATTATAAAAAACAAAGAAAAAACTCAACTTTTGCTTGGGGAAAGTGGAAAAGGGAGAAAGTGACTTTGCAAATTTGGGCACAGTGATTTCTCCCCTTAACTGTCACTTCTTATAGAAAGCTGTTAATTTTCCGCGGTAATATGGCGGGCGAGTTTCAAATTAAAAAATTGAGCATGCAGACATTTTGCAATTTCTGGCAGTTATAATGCCGTGACGTAACCCAAACTTTGCCCCCCCCCCCCCCCCCACGTACGTAGGACTGTAACGCCTCGCCTGGCCGGACCCCTCCCTCCTCCTAAATTGCATTACGTAATTTGCGTATGTCCCCTAACTTATATTCGTTGCAGGAGAGTTCCATGCAGAAACGTGTGATTTCCGGAACACAGCACTTGATAGCATCGTTACGATTTTAGCGGCAATGAGATCGCAATCAGAGTTCCTGCCGTTATGTTCTCGGATTATTATTGTGCCTTGGATTGTGTTGGAGAAGTGTGTTGAATCAGTAGTGTCATGGGTAGCAGAGTATCTCGGTATTCTAGTACTTCAGTATCATCACGGCTACTTGGGAAGAGTTTTAAGGAATCATCACAGTGGAAAATTTTCAGACGGTTTTAAGCATGGACCTGGCATCGTCGTTTGATCGTAAGTAGACCATTTAGGTTTTTCTCGAAATGTCGTTTTTCAAAGCGGTGTACACTCTCGAAGGAAGAGTTTTCAAGCTATCCGTCTCAAATGTTGACACAACATTCTTCACGACATTATTTATCATGCTATGGAAGCTTTTTAAAATCTTTATATTTTTTTAACGAAAAACTATTGGAAAAATAGTCATTTTGTCAATTTTGATTTTTTAAAAACCTCTACAGCAAGATGGCGACTTTCATACGGATTAATAATCTTCTTATAAATTTTGGCAGGAGTATCTCTGGGTTTTTTTTTTTAATTGATAGGACTATGCTCCCCTCCGCACTTGACGCGTCTGCGTTGCTTAAAGCAGTCCGTTTCGGCATTGCCTGATCTTTGACATCTGGTGAAATTAATTATTTCGTTTTTTTTCTTCTTAATTTATTCGATCTGCACTTTGACGTTTAAGAGGTGATCTATTGTATATTGGGTTTACGCATAATGCCGGAGGGAAAATCGAATAAATTGCAAACGCAAAATATTTATTAACACCAGCGATTTGAATCAACTAAATCCGTTCCATCCTGCGCAATGACTTTCTTCCATCTCTCCACGAGCTTCATTACCCTTCTTTCATAGAAGTCCTGAAATCTTTGGGCAAATAAGTCATCCAAGTGGTTTCTGAGGAAATCCAGGAAATTGAAGGTTTTATTATTAAAATTGTTCTGTAGCGCCCGGAACAAGTGATAGTTTGAAGGTGCACGGTCCGGATTATATGGTAGATACGCCAAAACATCCCACCCAAGCTGCAACAACGTTTTTTCGGGTCACCAAAAAAACGTGTGATCTAGCGTTGCCCTGGTGGAATACAACGCCCCGTCCTATTCGCCCATAGGGGTCGTTTCTGATCGATTGCTCCCTTCAATTTGGCCGGTTGTGAGCAAAGCTTGAAAGCGGACGGTAAACGTTGTTGAAAATACCTGCCTAAAAAATTACCTTTTTTAAAAATATTATTATTGTTTAAAATTGTTTAGAATTATATTGTTTAAAATACTTGTCTATATTATATTGTTAAAAAAAGTTTATTGTTCAAAATTGTTAAAATAAACAATAATTATATTGTTAAAAACATTGATATGGTTTAAAATTGTTTTGAATTATATTCCTTAAAATCCCTAACTAAAAGATTACTATTTAATTGAATACCACATTAATTATATTATTGAAAATAAGAGAATAAAATGTTACATTTTTGGTAAATACATCGATGATTATATTGATAAAAATAGCGAAACAAAATATAATGTTTTACCTACTTATTAATATCTACTTATTAATTAATATTGGATTAATTAATTAGATTAATCAATTAATTAATAATAGATTAATTAATTAAATTAATATCAATCTACTTATTAATAAAAATTTCCGCAAAAGATTACTATTTTTTTTAAATACGCTGTAATTTTTCTTTTAATCCGCCGTAAAAAATACGCTGTAAAAAATCTTAACGAAAATAATTTAAAAAATATGAGCTTTTTTCGATACACCATCAATTATCTTAACGAAAATAACCGAATAAAATATGACCTTTTCGTGATACATCATTGATTACGATAATGATAAATATCCACCATTAATTGTTGATAAATACCCGAATTAAATATTACCAATGAAATTTTACCGCACAGTTACAAAAATATTATTATCTACACGCAATATGCCGGTTTTCTCGCAGGTCAAACTATTTCCGTAAGCATCAATATATCCACGTACGGAGCAACGAATCTATTTCTGTGCGATGTACGCTACTGGTTCTACATGCGTACAGGGTGTCGTCGCAGCACTCGGCTTTTGACCATAGGTCGCAAACGTTTTGCAATAGTCAACCTCTCTTCTCTCCCTCGCTTGCGCTGTATGGTTCACTCTTGTCGCAGTCCTCTGCCGTCCTACATGCGCAAATTCAAGCGCCTCCAGCCTTCCCCGATCTCTGTGCGTATGGCTCGATGATTACCGAGTCCGGACGCAGCAGCAACCCTCATGATGCATTATGACCCGCATAATGACGAAGTCGCATGAATGCATGGCATTTGGGGCGTTCGCGCACTCGCCACGGTTCATTCTCGTCTACGTCACATGTGCCGACGCATATACCGGGTGTATCCTTCGCGTTTGCACAACAACATATTTCGAGAGAAACACATCGTAGGAAAAAATGTTTTTGACAAAAATTTTGCACTTTCGAACGACAAAATTAAAATTATTGAATATTTTTTCTTGGTGGCATAGGTTCAAGGTAACTTCCAGTTCAATTTTACTCCTCACATGGGAACCGTTATTTCTTGATTGAGAATAATTTTTTACGTAATAAATTAGGTAACTTTTGTTGAAAACTTTTTTCTCTCCAACTTCATTTTTTAGATATGTTTAATATACTTTTTGATTAGTTTTTTGGTTCGATATTCAAAATATCGTCAAACGTTGAAGTCAAACTGCACAACGTTTCAGTAAAAAATTAGCTATTTTGTTACGGAAAAAGTCATTCTGAAATAAAACATATGCGTTCTTATTTAAAAACTAAAGTTGACCTTGACCCAACTGTGAAAATTGTCACCAAAGGAGAGAACGGTAATTCTTTAGACCAGTGACTTTTCCGAAAAATAAGCCAAAAATGATTTTTTTTTGTTTTTTTTCCTGAGGTACACGCTGTTCGCGTTTGTTACCCATTCTTTTCCCACTGTGACTGTTTCTTTCGTCCACTGCGTTTTCGACACTCCTTTTTCTTCACTTTTTCTCCCTGCCCCCCCCCCCCCCCCCCCCCGCCCTCCTTGCGGCCGCAGCCAACTTCCCCTTCTGCATCATATTCATCATGACATTTCTGTCATGGGTATAGGGAAGCTGCGGAAAACCTATACCAATACAGCATGTCGTCAAATTCGCCCCCCCCCCCCCCCCAGTCGTGGAACTAGTTTTATTTCGCCGCGAAAATGCCGAAGAAAAACATTTCACGACGAAATGTATGCGATTGGGATTCGAACCCGGGACCTCCTCCGCGGCGAAATGAGGATTTGAAAAAGGATTTGAAAAAGGATTAGATTTCAATATAGGATTTTGTGAGGGTTTAGATCAGAGGTGGTTTATACACTAGGTCCACTAGGCTCGAGTTTACGTCGCCGTGGCAAAAGAGGGCGCCACGGCAAAAGAGGCGCCGCGTGTTGGCGAGATTCGCAACTACGCGCGCCACCGTCTCCCTCGCACCCATACCGATCTTACGCGCTAAGGAGTTTCGACACCGAAATCGAAATGCTCGTATACTATTGAAATTCATGTCGCCGAGCGATTCATTTAGGATGCATGAACTGGCCGAAAATTAGTCCGTTTCACCGCATAGTTTCGGCGATTTATAAGGTACAAGTTGAACCTTCATCCATTTGGCATACACGTGGCACTTCGTAAACACTAGTTATAGGGCTGCAGGGGTTCAAATAATGCTTCAATTTAAATTTGACAAAACTGAACACACTGCGATTAGTGTTAGGAATGTCGAGTTAAAGAATTAACCAGTTTTTCTACTTGGTTCATGGATGATACTCGAACAAAGATATGAATTTTGCGCTCGCGCGGTTTGTTTTCGGACATTAAGGGGTTACCCCCACTTGCGATTTTGAAAAAATCGATTTTTTTATTGCATTTTTTTGAAGTATAAGTATCTGAGAATATGTCCTGAAAATTTTAAGTCGATCCGAACAAAATTGACTGAGATATGAGCGTTGAAAGAAACGAATATTTTCTTCGTGTAAACTGAAATTGAAACTTTAAACGCGTTTTTCTCAAAATGGCATTTCTGAAGTCGGTGACCAAGATTACTTGAACACCAATGAACCGATCTTCTTGAAATTTTGCAGGCTTATTTAATACATAAAAATGTAGTCTTTAATCGTTCGATTTTTTTTTCGAAAAAAATGGCCGTTTTATAGCCAAAAAACGGCCGTTTTTTTTTCGTTAAAATCGAACCATTAACTTTGACTGTCCGCCATTTTGTGAAAAATGAATATTTTTCAAAATCCTTCGATTAAAGACTAGTTTATACTTATATTTGACTAAATCCATCCGCATTTTTTTTTCAGATGATCCACTTCGCCGCAATGTTGGTCACCGCAAACCGTGTATATAAAAACATTATTTCATTGACGGCCATTTGCCACTAAACAATGTAATATTTTTCAATAAAAAAATTACTGAAAGTTCTTCAAGATGTGTTCTTTAAGATGGTATATCGATCGATTAAAAAAGTTTTGTAGTTTTCTTTAAAAAAATTCATGAAAAAGGCCTTTTTTTGCGCTACAAGTGAGGCAACACTGCGATAATTGGCTCTGTCGAGTGAGGCATTTAAAAATCGGCGGTAGTTTAATGCGTACACAGTATTACGGCATTTGACATTTATAATAAGATGTATTGATTTGTCCGCTCGACATTTCTAATGTTTTTTCGACTTTATCGAATCAAAAACTCTTTATAAAATGTGGAACGTTAAACGTTCTTCACCGCGTAAATAACCTGGAGCCGACGACGCTTCAGCGATGGTCCGTCTTGCCAATGGTAGAAACGGCCGCCATTCTCGAGTCTGTTACTTTTTCTTGAAGAATATTGCAACATATTAATTTTTAATTGCAAAAATGATAACTATTGACATCATTTCCAGGCCCAGAAATATTTTCAACCAATAATGTGCGTTGGGAAATGCCCAATTATAGTTTATTTTTGAATAAAAGTTTATTCACAAGAGGTTGACAGCCTGCCGAAAACCCATTGTGTTTTCATCCTCACTCTTGGGGCTGAAAAATGGTACCAAAACTCCGTAATGCATAAGGGGGCGCTAATTTCGTCAGGCCTAGGGCCCTAGATTTCGTAAACCGGCTCTGGCTTAGATGGCGTGTTACAGAACTGTCACATGGTGATATAAAACATTCAAACGTTATTTTGCTAAAATATTTTGCTAATAGGCATTCATCCCGGAATATTTGGCGGTGCGAATGTAAATTATACACCCTGTAGGTATTCATATCCGGTACACAATTCTCATATGCAGCACTGCTCAGTAGACTGATGAATCAATGCCTCTCGAAGAATTATTCAAGCTAACCCCAACGAGCTCCACCAGGAAGTTCCTTTTCTTTGTACACCTAAGGGTGCATATCGCGTCAGGGCATCGGGGCCTTCCGAAGAAACACTGTTGCTAACGGGAGCAATCTTGTCTCGGGAGCTAATTAACAATATCGTGTCACTAATGAGCGCAAAAGTCTCGAATTAATAGCTCGTGATGAGGGAGGCCTCACAATGGTGGAGTGACGTCGCTCAAACCGACCCTCCTGTTCCGTTGTATCAATGATAATTAGGCCCGCCAGAAAAAAGCATTCAGGAAAAAGTACAGCAATAAGCAACGTGGCATACTGCCACCAATAGAATCAGCAGGAATATTGGAATCGGATTTTATGTTTTTTTTTTAACTCCTCTGTTACTTTGGCGAATGAGAGAAATAAAGGTCGAAGTTATCGGAGTGTTCGGAGATCGGGGCGAGCAATGCTTCGATTTCTCTGATTTGCAATTCGGATAGCGTCGACTCGGCTCTCGCAATAAATAATCACATTTGCCGATGGAACCACGGTGGCCGATGAAAAACACGAACCAACGCGGGCGCGGGATTCGCCAAATTTATTTGATCCTTCGTCCTGGCGATCTTTATCGGCTTGCGTGCGACCGGAAGTGACAAAAGTTTTGGGGGCTTTTATCGCGAACATTTGGGATGTTGATAAAATCCCTAGGCAACACACCCATCGAAGTTGGCAAAAAAAAACAAAATGATTGATCTTTTTGTTTTTTCATGGCCTGGAGGGTATGCTGTTAGAGAAGTTTGTTTGATTTATCCAGGACTTTTTGAGATAAGTAATTTGATAGCCGCACGGTCCACTACGGTTATATTTGTTTTAAATATATTTTTTTATTTGTTTAACTCTTTGATGTGGACTATTTAATAAATACGTATTATTTGGATTAAAATACGTCGTTAATTTTGACCATATGAGATATATTTACATATTTACATACATAATGCAAAACATATATTTAATCTGCATGCAGTAAATGAGTCTTAAATTTCGATATATTGTTATTTCGAACGTTTTTTTTTTGAATTTAGGTTTATATTATTGTAATTTGTAAACAGCAAGTTTACCATAGGTTCTCAGGTATAATGCAAATTAATATATGTTGTTAATGATCCTGAATGGTGAAGAATTATTTTAATTAAAGTATTTCGTATTACCACCATTATTATTACCACCATTATTATTACCACCATTATTATTTCGTATTACCACCATAATATTATTTAAAGTATTTCGTATTACCACCATTTCGTAGTATACGAAACGACGTTCCTCTCACATGGGTATCACGAGATGTGTAATTCTCAGGTCTTTAGGAATACAGTTGGCCAAGCACGAGCGAAAATACGCTCAATTTGTGGTGCGGCGATACGTATCGCGGACTCGGTTATACGTTCGTTCAGAGTACAAATGCTTTGCGTGAGAAACCTCGTGCCCTGCGCCACACCCCGGCCACAGAGCGTACTACAACATCCATGCATTTTATAGTGAATTCAAATAAAATAATCTAAATAGACACACTTAATATATACGACTAGATATATTTTTAGTAGATATTACCGAATACCAACGCGATCAAAAGAATAGGGGAGAAGCACCATATATCGGATAGTTGCATGATATAGGATAGTGGACTACCTTGAGTTTTCCGATAGCGACATCAGTTTATTTATTTTTTTATAAACCAATAAATAATCATACGATGTCGTCACTGCAAAACTTTTGGTTGCCTCGCAACAACAATGTCTCAAAAGTGAACTGATGTTACTTCTCGGCGGCTTGATAAAATATTTTTGTGTTAAAAGGTGTTGTTTTCATTGAAGTGAGTCCAAATGATTTAGATTTTTGGTGTTTTTGATTAATTATACCATTTATTTTACTAAATAAATATATAATGTTGGCGAAAATAGGAGTATGTGCAAAAATATTACTGTTTATATTCGGCCATGGCAAAATCTTAATGTCGGATACATAATCGAGCCTGATATTGGATATCCATTTGTTCCGAAATGTTTCGACCTGATCGAAGGTTAATTTATAAAAACTGATTGTTTGATAATAATTACAAAGTTCTATCGATAAACGTTTTGTTTTATTTTATATAAAAATAGTCCCCTAATATTAGCTGTAATAAAAATGGCGTTTGGGCACTTATATCGGATATCCGATTTAGGCAACTTTTTCGAAAACGATGACGGCTGTCATTTTTTGTAAAATGTAATCGGAGGAGGGGGCCCACAGCGGGCACTCGGCCTAAAGCGGGCATCCTCCATACTACTAACGTTTTTAAACTTACCGCGGTTTCGCGACATGCGGACGTTGCCCCCGTCCTGCCCGATCCGCCGCAATGGTGCTCAACTGCGACCGACCGTGCGGCTCGTGTGGCAAAGAAACGCAAGTTTTCACGGGCATTGAAAAAAGAAATCAAGGTGTTTTGTCTCTTTATGAGTAAAACAGACCAATACTAAAATGTGACTATTGTTTTATGCCTATTTCACTTTTTTCAGTCGTAGTTGCTGGAATGTATTTCAATAATTTTTTGGTTAGGTTTGATGAAAACGTCAAGTGGCGCAAAAGGGCTAAGCGGGCGGGACAAAGCGGGCACGTGCCATAATTTGTTAAAATATGTTTACTGAATGTTAAGAAGAAACACAAAGAGAAATAAAGTTTACTGAATGTTAAGAAAAAACGACCATAATCCAAAGGCAACAAAATAAAGTTTACTGACTGTCGAGAAAAAAGGTAACGTTTTTGTTCGTTTACGATAATAATAACTATTTGTGTGCAATAAAATATGTGAGTACATTCATAGTTTTATTCCCCTATGATTCCCTGCTTTATTCTTATTTATGCCAAATCTCAGGGGAAAAAGCAGGTGATCGCCTTACCCTTTGCGTGCCCGCTTTGCCCAGCAGCCGTGCGCGCTTTAGGCCACCCCCTGGGCAAAGTGGGCATTTGTTAATGTTTTTAAATTGGTGTCATTCTTCGTGTCTTAAAGATTTACTGGAAATGTGTGAATGTACTGTTAAAGTACGATCAATTTACCACCCGATAGCAAAAAAAATGTTTGAGTATGACATTTTATAACGGCTTTTTTTAAATTTCCCTTAGAGTGCCCGCTTTGGGCCCCCTTCCTCTCTAACTGAAAATATTCAAATGTAGTGTGTAAAATAATGATTAGCATCCTGTTGTATACTACATGTAGATCATAAAATCGTAAAATTTGAAGCTCTTCGAAATTGATTACTTTTTTTTCATTTTGTAACAAAAATATTCGATATATGGTGACTCTCCTTTGTGCATTTTTTGTTACTGAACCAGGGATGTCAGACGTACCCACTTATTAGTAAACATACTAGATTTTAGGATCACGTACCATGTACCAAGATGATTCTCCCATTATACGCAAAAATACTAAGATCCGTTAACCAACAAAAAATACCACGATTAGTGCAGAATATTTCATTTCAAAAGTACTAGATTTAGTAAGTTGTTTTTTTTAAATAAATATTTTAATAATTCGCTATACTCTTCGATAAAAAGCAACTATTATATTACTTTATTCAGTATTTCATATGGTTTACGAGTTTACCTCGTCAAAATAAGTAGCACTCAATCTTCTCACTGATATATTTAAAGAAATCATTAGCATTCGAATATCCTCAATGAATGATATTGAATGAAGAACCACCATTTCATTCCAATGTCATATGGTTATGACAAATAGAAATATAAAAAAATAAAGTTTGAAATAAAGACAGTAAAAAACATCTTTATGTGAGAAAACAGTTTGTTTTGAGTTTTTTTGAACTTCGAAGTAAAATTTGTAAAATACTGTCATCAGTATGATATATTTTTCCGAAATTCAAATAAATCTGTCTACTTTTCACATTTTTTTCTGTTTTTCGCTCAAGTTAACCAACTGTCGTTTCATATGAAAATCTTCAATGAGAATCATTTATTACTTTTTTTTCAATATACTTTACATTTTGCATCAGAAATGCGATATAATATCAGGAAGAAATAATTTGAAAGTGACGTTTTTTTTTTTAATTTCGCATAAAAAGGTACTTTTTTCTTAGATTATTCCTCTATGATTACTGCCCTCTAGTAACGGCATGAGACACTAGAATATCATTATTTGCTCTGGGGTGCGATTGTCGACATAGTTTGTATATTAGCGTTGGCAGCGGCGAAGCGGAGCACGGGCGTACTAGTTTTTCGTCTCCAGTACCAGCTTTTCCCGAGCTCGCCACAAGGATACCTGAGTGGCCGCCCGACATCCCCGTACTGAACCGTGTTAAGGAGTGAGATGCAGTCAGAGGAGTGAAAAAACGGGCATTTGAAATTATTTTTTTTATAGTAATTAAGTTTGTTTTACAAAAGTGGTTACACAGACGTTTTATGTGATATTTCAACTTGACTTGTACACATTTTCAAAGAAAAATATTGATTGTTTATAAAAATATCGCCATCTTTGTCGGTCCCAGAGAGATAACTTTCGATTTTCGTCCAAAAAATCGCTCATTTATTGTTTTAGAAAATCAGAAATTATCAACAAAAATGAAAATCCTCCGACTAAAGACTGGTTTTAAATGCTATCAATAAGCACGCCAAATTTCATCAAAATCCATCGAGTGGTTTTTGAATCATAATGGTCACCGACTTGAAAAACATAGTTACGAGAAAAAAGTGTTTAAAGCTTAAAGCTAAACTTTTTTCAATGTACTTTGATCCGCTGAATCCGAATATCACAATTTTTGCCCAAAAGTCGCGCATTCAATTGTTTATAGCCAATTGTTAAAACAATTTTTCAAAAAATTAAAGTTTTCCGGGATGAATTATTTAAAAAAAAAATATTTTGTGCAATTTTAAAACGAAAGTATTATGTATAAAATTTTGCTAAAGTTCGTAGTTTTTTATTAAAATATTTTTATATTTTTATATAAAACTATATTAAAATATTTTTATATTTTTATATAAAACTATATTAAAATATTTTTATATTTTCATATAGGTTTACATTAAAATAAACAATAAATTTTTGAATACTTCTTAAAGAGTTTTCCAATTTCACACTTGATTTATGTATAGAAATACTAATTAAAAAATTGCTTACATCGAATCATCAATTCCTAGCCCATACAATAGGGCTTCTACCGATGTGGAGGCTTCCACATTATCAATTTGTTGTTGTATTTATAGAATAATATAGGGGGGTCGAAACCGGTTGCTTGCAGCTGCCGTCCGCTACCTGCCATGGGGACCCGACGCGCCTTCACTAATTGTGGGATATCCCGGAAACTATTCATCGGATTGACTTGAAATTTTCAGGGAATATTTTCGAAACATCATACTTCAAGAAAATGTAAAGAAACTCGATTTTTTGAAAATTCTGACTGCATCTCACCCCTTAAATCGACCTTGATTTAGATTAATAAATACACCTGAAATAAATCGCCGGAATAGTAGAAGCAAATAAAAAAAACACTGACTTTACAAAACTTTCGTGAATTCAAATAAAAAAGGATCAAGTAAACGCATTTAGTCGTTTTCGATAAATCTTTTTTATCAGTGTACTTTCTCTTAGTTCTTTGGATCAAAACGTCGAATGGCTGTCTCCCTGGCGGTTTACGCTCGCACCGAATGAACTTGTCACCCATGACTAAACCCCCTTGCTCCCCGTGTACTCGGGTCAACGTTCGTAAACGTTTTTTTTTCTTTCGACATTGCTCGTTATTACTGAACGATCTCATGACTTGGACACGACATCCCCGGACGTTGCAGCCGGCCAACACGCCGATCTAACTTAATCCCGCCATTCGTTTCCGTACGTTTGAGAAACCGGTTGCTCGATAACTCTCGCGGTATCGTTCCATGCTCTATATAAGTATAATACTGTGGCCAGTATCCCCCGCGCCTGGATATATGACCTTGGACCTGGATATATGTGTACATCCATATGTACACATAGACACACATTCCGTACCAGCAGCTTCGACAGCTCTTTTTCCGGCTCCAAAGCGCAGTGTCCATATCCGACGTATCGTAAATAAAATAAGGTGACTCACGCCGAAGAAGTGCCCTGTTTTCCCTCGACTGGAAAAATACTGAGTCGCTTCTAGCAACGTCTTTTTCGGAGACGTTATCTGTGCAGTCTTTATTCTCTATTCACAATTTTATTAAAATTTCTTTTTTAACTATTATCGTACAGATTGAAATTTCGTGCGATTTTGGAATAATTCTTTTTGAAAATGAAATCACTGCATCCATCCAAATTCCATCACTGTACGAGATAAACTGAAATCTTACACAGTTGTATATACTATATTTATTTATATTTATACGTCTTTTGATAACCATTAAAATAAATAGGATCAAGAGACGTGGCAGCGTCTCAACGCCAAGTAATAAAAAGAAAATGTGAGCACCACAGCCATAAGAAAGATAAGCACCACTGCCGCGGACGACGAACACGCCGCGACTCTTTATACAGAGGAGAGCAGAAGACTTGTTACTTTAGATTCGACATTATGCGAAAACGCGGCGACGAATCGAAAATTTAATGACATTTTACCAATGACATGTTATTTGTTCCTATCGATTTTGTTTGGTCCATCTTTGGATCCGTCTATACTCAATGTAGAGATCCCGTAATATTCGGCCGAATTCCCAAGCGAATATTTTACCACAAAAATTCTTCAACACCTCAGAAACGTTCGAGACTCACTTCAGAGTGAAACGCTGTGTTTCAGCCTGAAGTGCACCGTTTGTCGACTCGCTCTGCTATTCCTCGCGTTACCCGAGCAACACTGCTCCGAACGATGGCACGCTAGAAACTTCAACAGCCGGGTTCTTTAAATGTATGGCTACTGCCTGCTCTAACCTCCAAGTACGACGTACGAACTTACGACTAATTACTATATATAAACTTTTCACACGTAAACACAGCCTATCACGAATTTGTTTGCCTGTGTTAATGAGATTTTATATGGATGACTAGATTTCGCTAATTTTGATTTTAAGTGAAAAGTTCAAAATTTTGTGGTTTTTTTAAAGTGCATTTTCACCTC
The DNA here is from genome assembly GCA_951751655.1 of Ophion costatus. Classification (NCBI taxonomy): domain Eukaryota; kingdom Metazoa; phylum Arthropoda; class Insecta; order Hymenoptera; family Ichneumonidae; genus Ophion; species Ophion costatus. Next base: position 8,004,895 of record OX632356.1, read on the forward strand.
TTAGATGCATGTCTGCAACATTTCAGAGCTCTAAGTAGTCGGGAAGTGGGTGAAATATCAGTTTTCCGTTTTACATTGTACAGAAAGTCAAGTTAAGTAAAAGCTAGTAACATCTGATTCTATCTTGGTCGCCTTTGGCATTCCTCGATCTATTTTGTTTACGAGAAAATAGTGAAAATTGTTCGAACAATTTGCGAAACTTGGCGAACGAAAATTGGCGAAACGAGCTCGCGTGGGACGAAGAAACGAAGAGCGTGGAAAACGACCGAAAAAGTTCGCAGACAACGAATTGCAAGCCTTATTGGACGAAGATGATACTCAAAGTCAAAAAGAACTCACGGATCAATTGAATGCGACGCAGGGGGTACTCACTGATTTTTTCATTTATACTTTGCGGAATCGACACTTGGTTTGCAGTTGGATAATAAATTGCGTCAATTTATGTATTTCTTAACCTAATAGGCAAATTGTTGAGAAAACGTCATCCTTCGCCGAGCTTTTTTTCTTAACCATACATGCCAAGTTGTTGCACAGCATTTCCAGTGATACATACATACAGTACTTGTGTGATGCATACGTTGTACTTTTATATAATCGTGATTCGATCATTTTATTATAATAATAATATGGTTGTTTACAATGAAATATTGAGAAAAATAGTATTTCAAGGCTTTGACAGTTTTGTTTTCGTTTCTGGTAAATTTGCTTCCTTTTTTCATAACAAGTTATTTCAATTCTTTTGGACGTTTGAATTTAAAAAGTAATAATCTAAATAAAAGTTTCGTTTAAAAAAAAATCACAAATATTTCGAGGTTAATTAGAATTTTGTAAATAGTGAAACAACTGATAATTTTTTTCTAAGTAACAGGTTTTTTGTCTATTTTTCATTGTTAAATTTTTTTGCTGATCGTTTATATCATTTGAAACGAGTCGAAAAGTCGTATTAAACACAAGCATCGTATGTGCGTTCGTGCGTTTCATCGATTACGATTAATTATTGACAGAAACACAGCCTAGAGTGTACAATATGATTTAGACCATCGAGCATTACGCTATGTAGTTCATTACAATTACAATAAGCAAGCATACAAAGAAACAAACGTGACGTTTGTATTAAACAAACGAACGGCGGAAACAACAAACAAACACGGACAAATAAATGAAAAAATAAATGAATAAACAATCAAACACTTACGGATGATAAGGGATTGGGTGTAATTTTCCCATTTTCATAAATTGCCTTCACAGCTTATTATTCTCAACAAGCAAAATATCGAAGAAAAATAGACACAAAGCTACAAACGTAAAAACCAAATGAACGAATAAACGTTATTCAGTGTCTAATTTGTACAGGCGTTTTTATTCTCTATTCACAATTTGATTGAAATTTTTAAAACTATTATCGTACAGATTAAAATTTCGTGAGATTTTGGAGTAATTCTTTTTGAAAATGTTAAGAAGCGATTACTATAGAAATGCCAACAAATATCTTATATACGGATAAATATATAACATTTAAATGACTATCTATATCATAAAAAATAATGACAAAAAGACTTCACAGATTAACAAAAAATAATTATAAAATTGTCTTCACAGATTATTATTCTCAAGAAGCAAAATATCGATAACAAATAAACACATAAAACTACAAATATAAAAGCCAAATGAACGAATAAACAAAAATTGTAGATGACGAGGTATGCTTGATAATGGGTGAGGCGATAGAGTGAGGGAGGGGGAAAGAGATTTTGGTGGTGCATCCCTCACAGTGCTCAGGTAGTGCCGACCATTCCATCTATCTTGTGTAACATTTTATTTTGTGTAACATTTTCCACAACTCCTTCAAAAATAAAAAAGAACAAGTAGAACCGAGAAGATGGGCTTGAACAGTCGATTTTATCTTCACATCGCGAGTACATCGCGAGTATAAATTTGAAATTGAATTATAATTCGACGATTGATCGCCGAAACGGCGATGACAGTTGTGACATAAACAGATGTGACATATTTTAAGACGGGAATTACTGAAGCACGTGCTCACACAAGCGCTATATGAAAAACGACAAATTAAATGGACATACTCGCAAAAGTATTCGTAAAAAAATCGATAAACGTCATGCACGATCCTGTGAAAAATATCTCACACCAATGTCGTCACGACTGCATTTACTGTTCTATTTTTACGTTCCCCTTTACATCCAAAACCTTTGGAGATGGACATTTTTAATCCAGACTTTCAACACAGCCCCCAGAGCGTTAAATCAATTGTGGATGATCGAAAGTTTTTTTTTCCAGTCTATCAATTAATCGAAACGGGCAAAGTTGAGTAAGCAACGCGAAAACGTGCGATCGATCATCGTCCATCTATAGCGCAATTAATCACGTATATTCGAATCTCCCTGTATGCAGTGGCGTATACATTGCCTCTGCCCGATTTTTTTACCCAATATTGTGCAGCTTTTCGGAAACTCTCCGGCCGAAATTACTTCAATTACGGAATCCTGCATTAAGTCGTTTTAGTTACTCCGCTTATCTTGCTAATTCGATGAGAATAAATCCGCTGCTCGGCAGCGTGTACTTTTCATTTCCTTCGTTTTATAAACACTGTACAATGCTCCAGACGAAATTGAATTTTACACAAATTTGATCACAATTCATCAAAAAGCCGCGAGAAATCAACCGTTTCCAAGATGCCTGAAACATTGAAGAGCGTGAATTTGGAATTTCGAAAATTGCATTTTCGATTGCTTATTTTTATAGCTGAGGGCCTTAAATTCAATTTCCAACAAAGATTTTATAAATATTCATAAAATTGACCGACTTATGACGATTTTTATGAAGGGTCGGTTCGCCTACTTTTTCTTTTGCGCCTTTCTCAAAGCGATGTTTAGAAACTATAAAAAAAATATGTTTATCCATTTGTTAATAACGAATGAATAAAGTGGTTTTGTCTCTATAAAATCGAACTTTTTTTATACAGCTAGCCATTTTTGTAATTTTAAAATTTTCAAAAACGGTCCGACCGTACGAAACTGCTTATTATTACACTAGAAGTACTTTCTCTTATTTTTCATTTCAGACGAGCGTATAGATGCCCGAAGCACCTTCACCGACTGGCCATGCAGCAACCACATCACGTTGTTTAAATAATAATGTCATCGTTTATTTTATATTTCTCAATTTAAAAAACTTTGCAAGAATTTTCATTGATTACGTGTAAATTCCCGACCTCGCGATCCCAATGCTCTCATGAGAAAAAAATATTGAGAATCGACATGTTTTTTAGGCTCCAAGTGTATGCAGACCCAACAAAGGCGTCGCCAGTTAATGGACCGAGGGTGGGCAAGATGGGTGGGAGGGGATGCAGGAAATATTGTAGACATTTTACACCCTCATTTTTTCGAAATTCTAGTGGGGAGGGCATTTCCCCCACCCCAGCTCTGCCCTAGCAATTAACATTCACAAAGAATCGTACCATGCCATAAAAAAATCATTTCCTCATCAAATCGATCACCATGACGAGATAAAAAATGTAATTATTTCAATTTGAATTATCAATTACCATCTGAAATTTCTGGGCGCTACTTTTTTATGCGGATTTTCCGCCACGTTTGATCGCATCCATCCTCGAATATCGAGAATAAAACAGCGAATTTATTGATTCCCAGTGCCTTTATTAATTGCCGATAAATTGTACGATTTGGGGTCGACGAACCTCTGGAATCAAAGACGACGCATACTTAGTCAGGTAATTCACAGCCAGTTCAAACGTATACACAAATTTGATGAGTTTCTCTAATTTTCGGTTGTGATATATACGATGAGCATGCTCGATCGGGCGTGATGAAATTCGACGGCCTGTGATATATCGGATATACCGGTTCGATGTTTGCCATGTGTTTCGCCGGATCACCCGGGGGCTCATAACACGACGTTGCTTTCGACGCTCAATCTACCACGAGGAAACATCAAAGATACCTAATTATGTTTCAGCTACTTTGCATAATTTCAATCTCCGCAGACGCGCCCGATTTCGTGTACAAATAAATTTCCTTTTTTCTTCTTCCTCTTAACTTTGAAAAAGGAAGAAAAAAAAGTCGTGAACGTGCAGAGAGCTCGTTGGTGATTAATCGTTGGACCGCCTGAATTCCGTGTTTCGTCCGGCGAGATAATAAGTCAACCAGCGGTTGGCTCAGCGTGACATTTTTCTCTTCGTTTCTGCAACAGTGTAGAGACGCGAAGATAAACGCGCCCCCGTGGGAGTGAGGAGAAAAAGATCGAGGCAACGATCGACAGAAACGAACGAACGAAATAATTATAAATACGCAGGATGTGGGCTATGAAAGAACTCCCACGTCCTTCCAATCCTGTCTCGATGCTTCAATGCTACTCCGCGTGCAACGAGCCACTCAAGATGCAAACATTGAAATTGTGTCGCGACGTAAAAACGAGAAGGGCCGCTTTTCGGGAATTTCCGACTAAAGGGTGAAACGTAAAAAAATCCAGTAAAAATATCCATCGTACGTTGTTTATTGGTACTTTTAGTCCATGAAGGTTTATTTATTCATTCAACAATACATTATTCGTGTTCTTGTACGGTCGAGGGCTCTGTCGATAATACAGTATAGTCTGCACGATAACTCTCTCATGGGTTCATGAATCCTAAAAATTAAACGAGATTATCGTATGGTCACATTTTTTTATTTCGAAAAAAAAACACAAGTTATCACATCTTGATGTCAAAACTTCTTTCTTCTGTTAAATCTTACGTTTCAAATGATTATGAAAAAAACGTTCTATATAATAAACTAAAAACTATAAAGACATACTAAAATAAGTATGAATATTCAAATCTTAGAATAGAATATTTATTTTGGAACTTAGTAAGTTATCTTTAAGAACGTATAATAGAATTGTTATCTTTACAAAAAGTTTCATCCCTCGTTGGAAGCCCCACACGAACAAACTCTCGATTAAATTAGATGTGAGAGCATTTCTCAAAATAAATCGAGCTGTACTTGAACCGGTAAGCCGATAGATCAACTGCCTTCTAGAGAGGGCCATCTCTCATTTATTGTGACTTTTTCGGGTCCTTAGCACTCGGGCTCTCTTGTTATGCCCCCCCTCTCTAGCCCGCTTCTGTTCTATAACTCAGTGCACAGTATTGCGGAGGTGTAGAAGCTTTCAATCGCTGGTACATAACCTCACTTTCTCGGCCCCTTTTTTTACGAGATCCTCTTGGGCCTCCACGTTCCACGAGAAAGATTACGAGGGCGCGAGAATGCTACCATTCAACGCAGACCTGCATACCTATGTACACATAGACATTCTTTCATACCGTAATGTATGTAACTACATATATAGTATATACATATACATGCATTTATATACATTGGAACTCGTGTTGCGCACTTGCTTGCGCCAAATGCTTTCCCAGGAAGGAAAGTCCATAAATTGACCGAGAGAAATTGTCACAAAAAATATGGAATATTGAGTAGGGCCAAACCCGAGCTTCACTTTTTATCGCTCCATATTTCTTTTTGCATGCCGCAATCTCTCTATAGCAAATTTCCACCACGATGCGAAACTACGTTGAACCCGCTACGGGCTGCATGCCTATTGGTACTAAATTCAGCGCAAACGTGTACCACAAAAATGTCGGTGACAACGATAATGATGTCATCTGCATTTTTAATCGGAGACTAAAAACGTAAACGAATGGTAATGATGATCTGAGAATGAATCTTGATCATTTCAATTTGATTAGGTATGATAAATAGCCCTAGGAGAAGAGTTTGATATTCATTCGTAGAATTTTCGTGGAGAATGAAACGTCAGTCGCTTTTCGAAATTTCAAACATCAATAGTCCTCTTGACTTGCATAAGCTTGGGGCGCAAAGGACAGGTTAAATTGCAAGATTTTTTCTGATGCGACCATTGGGATGACCAGGTTGAAATTTCATACACTATTGATACATAGTCTTGCCAAGTTTGACTTTTTTTTTAATAAAAAAATATTGATAAACAATGAAGTTATTATTATTTAAACCAATTCCCACCGCTGCTGCATGGCCGACCGGTGTTGGTGCTGTTGGCAGCTAGGCTCGTCTGAAATGGAAAACGAAAAAATTTACTTTGAGTATAATAATCAAAATTTCGCATGGCTCGGTACTTTTTGTGAAATTTTGAAAATTCCGAAAACGGCGGACTCTAGAAAAAAAACGTTCGATTTTCACCTGAAAAACAACCTTAATCATTTGTCATTGAAAAATGAGTAAGCCTATGGCCATAGAAAGAGCCTATGACCATAGAAATGTTATATACTATGCTCTGTCCGAATTTAAAGTTAATCGCACCCAAAGACACTGAGATATGACTTACAACCCATAAAACATCGTTTCTATTATTAGTATGACGACATTTCGGCAGTTTATAGATTATGACGTTACTCGATTCTGACAGCCTACCGATTGCGAGCCGACGATTGTTAGCGGATAGTGAAAAATTTTAAAAAACCATACAGCGCGTTCGTATTATTGCAAATGTTTGATTTAATTGAAACAAGGCAATTTGCGGTCCGAATGGAATAAAGGCAAAGCCTTAGTAATACCAATGAATATATACACACATATATATATATATATATATATATATATAAGGTTAGATATCCTTTACAAGCACCCGCGCTTTTCGGCCGACTGATTTACGATCGTACCCGGCGTAAAATCTATGTATCTCATAGATACGAGACAGCAACAAGGTCTCCCAGGAATTCGCACGGTCTACACGAGATTAAATAATTATTCGCCTTCGCGAACATCTGTCGTGGTACGCGTGTTTGTGGAAGGCGATGTGTGCGTAGAACGCGATAGAGTATAGACCGAGAGCAGTGCGGATTACAACCGGAACAAATCGATGTTTGGACTCAGCCGGAAGAGAGGAATGGTGTAGTTTGTTTAATCACTGCACATGACGACTTCCTTCAACCGATATGCACACTGATAGAAGAAATATATTGTAATCAACTAAACGCGTTTAGTTGATCTCTTTTTATTCGAATTAACGAAGATTGTGTAAAACTACAGTTTTTGTATTCGACTATTCCGGAGATTCATTTCGAACATGGTTATTCATTCAACTCAAGGTTTATTTAACACCTATGAGTCATGGGAAATTGCTATGTTTTTCATCATTTTCGGATTTGGTATTATTTAGTTAACGGGCTACATCTACCTAGGTGGGTGAAAAAGTCGCATTTCCCGAAAATATTTTTATTCGATAGTATCATGTTTTAGCTACATGACCTACACTGTAAAAAATTTCTGTATGAAAATTAATACACAAGTATAGGAAGTTTTTATGCGGATACCGCTTATGAAATTTCAGATACGACTTTGAAAATCCAAAACAGGTTATTTGAAAAATGAAAGTGTAGCTCCGTAATATTAATATACTTGTGCGTTTGAAAAATAATGCACGTGTAAAGAAATAATCACATCCAAGTATATTGAAATCAAGAACCATTTGGTGATATCAATATACGAGTGTATATTAAATTCAAGAACCATTTGCTAATATCAACATACGGGTGTGTATTAAAATTACTGATCCTAAGTATTAAGTTTATTTCAGAAATTGATAATTAAGCCCACTGAAAATGTGACTCGTATTTATCGTCCTCGACGGGGGGGGAGCTAGAGATAAAAAAAAGGTGATTTTTGTGAAATTTCTTTCTTCAATACCTGGCGGCGTAAAAAGGGAAAAATAATTTCCTTCCGGAAAGGCGAGTTCAAGAACTGCGTCTCTGGCGTGGATATGGAGAGGTAACGAATTTGTGACACTCTCCGACGCGTGCACGAGTTGCAAACGCGTCTGTTTTTCCCAGGACGATCGTAGCCGGTGGCCGGGTTATATGCCCGACCGAAGCTGCGAGTGGCTATGGGAAAGTGCGGAACAAGGCGCCGTCCCTCGGACGCTACGCGAACTACGCGCGACCATCGGTCGTCGCGAGCGGCCGAAGTGGGTTGAGCGCGTTTTGTATTTACAATACTCTGTTTTTTGTATTTGAATTAATATACAACTGTTGTAATCTTTAATTTAAGGCACGGGTTAATGCAATACATTTACCACAAATTTACAAACTTGTCTTTGAAATTCCATGTTCCATCTATTAAATTCTATATCCACGTTAGAATTTCATGTTCCTATTTTAAATTTACGATACAAGTGTTTTAAATTTAATTTCATCTACTGAGTTCGTAAAATTCAATTCTTTTGTATCTTAAATGTATTGTAAATTTCATATCTTTTTTTACAGTGTACGGTTCTAAGAGTCGGCCGGGCGAGCGGTAGCAGCATCATACTTCAAACTTTAAACGCGTTTTTCTCGAAAAACTGTTTTCAAAGACGGTGGACACGATGTCTCGAGAACCACTGAATGGATTGTTTTCGAATTTATAGGAGATACGAAGAGAAATATTTAAAGGTCATTGACGATCTCACTTTTTTAAAATCGATCTTCGTTTTTTAATAGTTACGTAAACATGACGACTTTTGTTACAGATTTTTATGCCCGAGTTTCCACCCGTTGCCACGTTGGTAAAAAAAATGTTTAAGCATCAACGTTTTTCAGTGACTCGGATTTATTGTTAACTTGAATAACCCGATTGGTTTTTAAATTTCAGATGGACCGTTCAAGCTGGAGAGTTTCCACCGCCAAACGTCGCGAAAAAAACTTCATTTTCCGCCGGCGGCCATGTTTTTGTTGTTTTTCTGTATTTTTTGGTAATTTTTTTTCAAACGCTCTCAATATCTGTATCTTTGTGTTAAAAAATGCGTTTCCTGATTACCAACCATTTCCCGGAAATAAACGGAATTTTGAATTTTTCGGGCCTCTAAGCAAATGAGATCCCTTCAAAAAAGGTTTAGTCGTACAAACTAAGAGGACCTATTTGGATTATTTTACGCGAATGAACTGGTAAATTCATAGACGTAGTAGTACGCTCCGTGGCCGCAGTGTGGCGCGGGGCGCGGGGCTTCTCACTCAAGCCACTTGTACTCCGAGCGAGCGTACAACCGAGTCCGCGATATTCATCGCTGTACCACGAATTTTGCGTATTTCTCGCTCGTGCTTGGCCAAGTGTATTCCTAAAGACGTGGGGGTGACACGTTTCTTGTTACTCCTGCAAGAGAAACATCCTCTCGTATACACCGAAATGGTGGCAATGCAGAGTACTTTTAATATTTCTCCTCATTTCGGATTTTCAACAACAGGCATAAATATGTATTGTACCCGAGAAAAGATGGTAAGTTTGCTAGTTACGAGACAATATACTAGTAATTCGAATGCAATATTTATTCGTTTAAAATAACAATATATTTGAACTTAAGAACGATTCAATGCATGCAAATGAAGATTTTTTTTATTCGAATGGATCTATTGTACGTTCAAATAAATAATGCAACTTCATCGAATCCGTATTTACCGAATCGTCTAGAAAGAATGATTGAAACAAGTAGAATCGTAACGTGAGGCATCGAAAAAAGAGGTTTCACTTAAATAGACCCTAGTTAAGTTAAATAAACGTTTCGAACAGTGCAGGATTTAGGGTTTCCGTTCGTGTCATCCTCTCTCTCTCTCTCCCTCTCTCCCTCTCGCCCCTCTCACGCCCTTTGCCTATGCCAGAAAACGGCTGTCGGTATAAAAAATTTAGTGGAAGTTTAAAATTTTCACGACGAAAGCCAGCATTGCCGCCGCGTTTTCGTTCCTAATAGCGGTTGGACTACACGGAGCTCCGCGACAGTAGCAAACCGGAAGGAACGCTACTCTTCCTCCGTATACGTAAACTGGCGCAAAGCACTAACGGCATACTCGGGCACGTAAGCAAATTCGTCGCGAACATCGAGACAATGGTGTATGCGGTAGCGTGAGAGGAATTTTAAATGGTTCCTTTATTTCCTTCTTTTTTTGGTTTAAGAATGTAGCCACAATTTTTCTCTCTCTCTTCAGGCACCTCTCTCACTCCGAATGTGCTGACTACAGGGTGTCCCAAATGTCACGCAGCAATATGCATAAACCGCGCATGTTAAATGTTGCGTGACATTTGGGACACCCTGCATTTACCGCGAGAAAAAGAGAGTCAAATTCGCAAAATTACGAATCCTCATCAACAACGGTTTCATGCACGGAGAGAATTTTTAAGTATTTTTTACGGTGAAATCTCCGTAAAAATTACATTAAAAATTTGAAACCGGTGACAAATGTGTACATAGTCAAAAATTGACACTAGCTTTTAATATTTTGCTTTCATTCATGTAAAAATTTAAGCAAGTAGCATAATTTTTTACATTTCTTTCAGTAAAAATTCTGACACATTCTCATGTAGAATTTTAACAATAGGCTGCCTCAAAAATTCCAAGTTTCTACAGTAAAAATAACCTGGACAAACTTGAAATTTCTAAAATCCCTAGCGAAAAATTAATTCCCTATGATTAAATAAATACTCTTTTCATCGGCGTTTCTGAACATTTGTGTTCTTGATTGCTACTTATTTTAGCATATCATCTTTCCGTACCATTGTAGACGTTCTTTATCGAAGTTTCTTTTCACGTTTCTTTGTTTTCTTGCGTAGAACAGCGTAGAACACGTTAGACTGCACGAGACCACGAGGCTTTCTTGGCCCATGCTTCGTACTATAATGCGCATGCGCGGTACCGCTGTTGCTAAGCAACGCGGGTCGGCGTCGTTCGTGCTCGTCATACTGCGTCATACACAAGCACACTCTCACAGCTTGCGTTCACGTATACGCACGCTCGCACACAGAGGTCACGCGTACGGTCAGGCGACGTAGCCCTAACTGATTTTACTATAAAGAACGTAAAATTCCGGTGGACGCACGGAAAATTTCGGCTTCCTTTTTTAAATTTTTATGGAAAACACGGGAATTTCTCAATGTTCCACTGAAAAATTTCATTTATATTAGCACTTTTTTAACTTATTGTCGTAATCTTTACGTTTCATGAAATTTTACTATTAATTGCAGTAAAAATTGTGGAAAATATTTTAAATTTCTGTTACGCAAAAGTAAATTTTGATTCATTTCCATGAAAATTTATCATTTATTTCCTAAACACCTGAAGAATTGCACATTTTTCACCGAGTTACTGTGATTTCACAGTAAAAATTACTTAAAAATTCTCTCCGTGTGAAGTTTTACGATCTCTCTTGACTCTGCGTGAAACAGAACGTATCACGCGCAACTGCAAGCCCTATTTCTCTCGTGCGTTTTGCGTATTAGTTAGAACGGAATTCACGAGAGAACTCGCGCGTGCGTTTCGCCGAGGGCTGGCCCAGTTTGCATTGTAAATTTGTAACGTAATTTCGATTTTTACCTGGCAATAGACCTACCTAGGAAACCTGCACAAAATCCTATTCCTTCCATTCGCCATTTGATCCCTTTTCACTTTTCTTCATACTTCTCTCGCGGGTATCGTTTTTTATTTTCTGTTTATTATTCCCTCGACGATCGATGAACCGAAAATTGTAATCGAATTATCAATAACGAGGAATGGTTACATTCCTCTGATTCCGGATCAAAACGAAGGAGGAATAAATTGAAGCACGGATTGACCCAAAGTAGCCGTGTAATCGCGTATATCGATGGGATAAAAGAAGAGGGACGATATGAGTGAACAAGGCCAATGGAACGTCGACGACAGGCTGGAGACAAAGTGAAGCGAAGGGTGGACGAGAGAGCAGCGCCTAAAAGCGCCGGTTGAACGGGGCAAGAAGGGTGCAAGCATCCATCATTCGTCGGAAGCCAGCCGGTACATTGCCGGAAGTGACGTCAACCCTGAAATATCGACTAATAATTTAAGCGCGGAGACGTTGCTGGCGCATCCACTATGAGCAATTCGTGAAAAGGCTCGCGCCGTATATATCGTGGTGAGCGTCGGTTCAGCCGTCGATTCCACCCCCAATAACGAAATCACGAAGCGCGCGATCAGAACGAGCCGTGTACGTTTTTTTATCGCTTTTAAGGCAGTATGTGCACGAACTTCCTCATTAGAAAGAAAATTGATTTTTTTATATGCTGTAGTATAGACGTATAGAATGACGTCTGCGAAAAATCTGCATGCCTTACCGGCTAAATACAATAGTGATTAATTCAAGAAATCAATGCATTCAACGCGCACCTTATAAAGAATCCGTGCGGACCAAACATTGAAACGGAAATAATAATAGTTGGCGATTAGATCGGAGCTATGCGACCAGCGATAAGTAACAAGATAACTGTCGCGGTCACGTATGTTCCATGAAAAATATAAATTACGGGACATTTCGAGCAGATATTATCGATTGAATCGACTAATTTTTTGCGCCTGCACCTGAGTACATCGTTGCCACGGATATTGCCAGAATTATGAAATAGCGGCCTGTGACCAGTGCTGGGCAAAATTGTAATAGAAAATTAACAATTACAAATTACTAAAGGTAATTTGTAATTAAATCGTATTCCATTGAAATTACTTTTGGTAATAATAATTGAATCGGAGTTCAATGAAATTACTTTCGATAATTGTAATTGAATTAGAGTCCATTGAAATTATTTCCAGTAATTGTAATTGAATTGGACTTAATTAAAATTACATTGAGTCATTTTAATTAAATCGAAGTTCATTAAAACTACTTTCAGTGATTGTAATTGAATCAGAAATCATTACAATTATTTTCAGTGATTGTAAGTAAATCAGAAATTATTAAAGTTACTTAGTAATAGTAAACCGCGCAATGTGGTTTCATTAGATTTTTTTTGCTTGAGAGAATTCTATGCATCGAAATAAATATCTCGTTTTTTTTCGTAAAAACGAAGCTTTTTTATACAATATTTTGCAAAAATATTGTATAAAGAATAATTTTAACGAAATTTAAGTTGCGCCATTCGAAGGAGCGGCCTTGAAAATAGTCGACAAAGTACTTTAGGAATTTTTTCCCCGACATTTTCATCGTAAATAATCACGTCGAAAAAAGACTTGTGAAAAGTGTCTTCGTGACGTTAAAGGGTTAATCGTAAGAAACTTGTAATTTATATAAAAAAGTAACAATTTTCCCAAGTAATTGTAACGAATAATACAAAAAATACAATTTTTTCCAGTAATTGTAATTGATAACGGAAAAATTACAATTCTTCCAAGTAATTGTAATTAGCAGCAAAAAATTACAATTTTTTCAAGTAATTTCATGTGGCAACAAAAAAATTACAATTATTTCGAGTAATTGTAGTTGATAATCACAAAATTACAAATGTTTATAGTAACTGTAATTGATAAATAAATATTTATAATTGTTTCCCGTAATTGTAATTAGTGACTAAATATTGCAGTTATTTACAGTAATTGTAATTTACGGGTAACGCAATTACAAAAGTAATGTCTGCTGCCCAATTCTGCCTGTGACAACGCAAGTCAAATCTGATTGCTATTTTAATACTTTATTTTCATAATATAATACACATTTATCGCATACACTTCTCAAATAATTATTTTCCTTATCATTTTTATTATTATACCCAAATGTATTATATTTACCCTTTTCAGATTCGATCATTTATAGATTTTCTGTTGATTAGTCAATCCGCTCGTACTACCTTTAACGGACCTGCTAGGCATGAGGGAACGAAGCTGTATCGGTGCGAAAAATAAACGACAAACGGAAGACGGTAGGCTGTCGAGATCCAGAAACGTCAAACTGGAAATGACATTTATAAAAGGAGTCTGCGTAGCCTCGAAATTTTGAAAATATATTTCTTTTTCATTAAATAGTATGGTAGTCTAAGGTTTCAAGTTTAACTTGCAGCAACGATTTTGTGAAAATTCAAAATCTCACTGAAGTGGCACGATTTTGTAAACGGCTATCCCTTTTTCCTTCTACCTGTTTACAAAAATCTATTAGTCCGATCAACTGTAAATTCGGACAGGGTATAATTTATAACATTGTTGTTAACGAAACCCTTAAGGGGCTTGTGAGGTGTGTCCAACAATTGGGCGTGATTACTCGTTTTGGGTCGGTGTAGTTAAGAGGAGATGCTCAACCCTAGGACCGTACACTATATGTACGAAAGAAGTGAGCTACACTGGGCTTACGCACACTCCGGCACTTCAAATCAACGCTGCTGAAGACTTGTTTGCCGTAGAGAGTTTTCTTTTTTTTAAACGACGCTGAACGACTGAATAATGGGTAGGATTCACTTATAAGCAGATGTAATGCGAGCGCGAGGAGCAAGACCGCCGATTGACCGTTTGTATCGGTTTTTCCCGTAAAGAAATTTACTCCGTGTACCGCCAAGAGCAGATTGGAATGCACGACGTCTTTTTATTCTCTCCGCTTCTCGTGCGATTATTCCATCGTCGCTGTTTGCACCGTCACGGGCAGCGACCCGTCCTCCTTCCAAAGAATCTTCATCAGAACCCTCCGATTCTTCTGCACGGTCTGATTCACTATCAGTCGAGTCGTCGTCCTGAGGTCCCTCTTCATTATTTTGCGCCTGCAGCATCCTCCGGACCTCCTCCGCCTTTCGCACTCTCGACATTCGCTTCATGCACGGAGAGAATTTTTAAGTATTTTTTACGGTGAAATCTCCGTAAAAATTACATTAAAAATTTGAAACCGGTGACAAATGTGCACATAGTCAAAAATTGACACTAGCTTTTAATATTTTGCTTTCATTCATGTAAAAATTTAAGCAAGTAGCATAATTTTTTACATTTCTTTCGGTAAAAATTCTGACACATTCTCATGTAGAATTTTAACAATGGGCTGCCTCAAAAATTCCAAGTTTCTACAGTAAAAATAACCTAGACAAACTTGAAATTTCTAAAATCCCTAGCGTAAAATTAATTCCCTATGAGTAAATAAATACTGTATATACTGTATTTCTGAACATTTGTGTTCTTGATTGCTACTTATTTTAGCATATCATCTTTCCGTACCATTGTAGACGTCCTTTATCGAAGTTTCTTTCCACGTTTCTTTGTTTTCTTGCGTAGAGCTGCGTAGAACACGTTAGACTGCACGAGACCACGAGGCTTTCTTGGCCCATGTTTCGTACTATAATGCGCATGCGCGGTACCGCTGTTGCTAAGCAACGCGGGTCGGCGTCGTTCGTGCTCGTCATACTGCGTCATACACAAGCACACTCTCACAGCTTGCGTTCACGTATACGCACGCTCGCACACAGAGCTCACGCGTACGGTCAGGCGACTAGCCCTAACTGATTTTACTATAAAGAACGTAAAATTCCGGTGGACGCACGGAAAATTTCGGCTTCCTTTTGTAAATTTTTATGGAAAACACGCAAATTTCTCAATGTTCCACTGAAAAATTTCATTTATATTAGCACTTTTTTAACTTATTGTCGTAATCTTTACGTTTCATGAAATTTTACTATTAATTTCAGTAAAAATACTGGAAAATATTTTTAATTTCTGTTACGCAAAAGTAAATTTTGATTCATTTCCATGAAAATTTGTCATTTATTTCCTAAAAACCTGAAGAATTGCACATTTGTCACCGAGTTACTGTGATTTCACAGTAAAAATTACTTAAAAATTCTCTCCGTGTGGCTTTATTATAATTTAAAAAATTCAAAATAGTATAAAAACGTTCGCAATGTAATTTCTGTTGACAACACACGGATTTTATAAAGACAAATGATGAAAAACAATGGAAATAATGATATACTTACACAGGGCAAAACATCGAAAAAAGTGTGGGGTTACGCTAGCCTCAGGCTTTCGAAAAATAAACACTGCGTCACTTCTTAACTAAAACTGACGGTTATTCCTGTACGAACGTGGTCTTGACAGTCCCCCGTCCTAATGCGATAGATATTTTCACGTGACTACCAAAATTGCCGGATCGCCAGGGCCCCAAAAATGACGTGGATTTTTGGGTACCCATGTGTAGGGTTCTAGGGTTTAGGGACCCCTTCCCAGAATAATGAATCCGCAACGGAGACCTTTGGTACTTTCTTCCCTGACCCAAACGTTGGTTTTGTTTAGGCTTTTACTCGTCGAAAGGTCGTTTGGCGAAATGCAAGTCGGCTGTCGGGGTGGAGAGCGTCGTTCGTCGTTGTTTTTACAGGGAGGATCTTACGGAGAGCAAGCGCAGGAGGGAAGCTCGGAAAGTATTCGTCGCGGTGGAGAAGGGAAAGGTGATTAGAATTTTGGTGGTAAGAGGAGTGGTGAAACGGCTCATGGTACGGGAATTGATTTCCTTGCGATCTTGTCGAAAAGTTCGTCGAAGGCCACCTTGTCGTGCACCAAGGGAGAGGAATGAGGAGTTGGAGGAAATGAGAAACGAGATAGAAGAGGCGAGAGAATTCGAATTCTTAATTCATCGGTTTTCGGTGACCAAGTGACGGTAACCGCATTTGGCAGTTTTGGGGCTGTGATCGTTCGTTGAAGGCGCAGACGATTTGCGGAGGGGTTCCGTACCCTTGGTATTTCAAAAATTCGAAAAAAAAACAATAAACGCAAGGAGGAGTAAACGATTTAATATATATACTGGGATTATAATGAAACTTTTAGGGTTCAAAGGGGGGACGTGAGAAAAATATTTTTCGGTCCGAAATTCAAAATGGCGCCGTTGTCATGACCAATATGTATATTTTTTAATGGGAACATGACATTTCTTTCATCGAATAATTTGTCAGCCCAAACATAATAACATTTAGACGTTTTTTTTTATAACGATCATCTTTTCTTGGTCAGACCACCATTTTTTACCGATTTAGCACTATCCAGAATGTACCACAAGAAGATAAAGTCTTTAACATCACTAGTATAAGTGCGTGTGTGGGTTTTAGTTTGTTTGGGTTTATTTGGGTATGACCGATAACTCAAATAAACTCAAACAAGAATTGGGTCTCTGCGGCTCGACATTTCCTTTATCAAACAAACCTAAGTGTAAGTGTGCGTGTGTGTTTTTTTGGGTTTGCTCGATAACGGAAGTGACGAGCCACAGAGACCTAATCTTCGTTTGGGTTTGTTTGAGTTATCGAACAAATCCCAACAAACGCAAACAAAGTCACACCCAGACACACACACGCACACTTACACTAGGGATGTGGAAGACTTTTCTTTCTCTTGGTACATTCTGGATAACGCTGAAATACTAAAAAATAGTGTTGTAACATAACGATTATGAAGGTTATCAACAAAAATTTCCTACAAAAGTTGCTAGTTTTGGCCTGACAACTTTTTTGGTGAAAAAGTCATGTTCTTTCTTGTTTATGATCGTTTTTTTAACCTCCTCCTTTGAACCCTAAAGTTTTATCATACTCAATACTCGATCGTGTAAAAGGTTTGTTATACTGAATGCTTGATGGGAGCAGTATTTTTCTAGATAAATCAGGTGTAATATTAAAATAGGTCACCCAGTGTGTGTGTGTGTGTGTGTGTGTGTGTGTGTGTGTGTGTGTGTGTGTGTGTGTGTGTGTGTGTGTTCGAACGGAAAATTTATAGTGAATATTTTACAAATGGTGAAAGTTGTTCTGTGGTGTAAATTTTAAAAACATTTTTCACTTATTCAGCGGTCGGGCCGAGAGTGTAGGAGGATCAAAACCACGTATCCAGTACTCTTTTCGGGAGGATTTCCTCGTACCACTTCTTCAGCAGTCTTGAGTATGGTTCTTGTCTAACTAATTCAGTAAGGGAACTGCCGGTTCGAGCCTCGCGCTTCACCTTATATGCCTGCCCAGAGCGGTTCTCGACGGCGTTCTAGCGAGTTCGTACATGCTCGGTCGCGTTCGTAATTTCTCGGTCGCGCCGCCGATGTTCAGGCTCGGATTACGGAGCGCTAGAGCCCTACGAAGAATTTGTAGTGTCAGTTTTGTCCGCTCGCGGCGCATGTGTCGCGGGGCGCTCATAACCCCCCTTTTTGATACGGTGGTGGCGTACTCCGGGCCCATAGGCGTAACCTCCCGTGATTTACGACACGCCGTGGCTTCGTTATTGTCTCAGTATAGTTAAGTGTTTTTGAAGCGAAGGTACGTATCGTACGTTTATTACTGATCAATACTTAAAAAAAAAAAAAAAATGTGTCTTGCCAACACACCCTATTAATAGTGGGTAAAATTTCGACTTCGTCATTCTAACATTCTGAGAAGAAAAGATGTTGAAAACCATTCTGCTTTTTGTGAAAAAGCTGTCAAAATTCAAATGTTTATAAGAATTTGTAAAAATTCAAAAAAGCCGACGATCCTTCTTCGTTTTATTACACACAGATATCTGCGATTAAACGTTTTTTTTTTAAATTACCTTCATCCATGCATACTCGGTGCACACGTATACTGCAAAATTTGTACAGCTATAGACAACACGTTGGAGACTTTGGCAGCGAGGAATGCTTTATTTTTCACGATTTTCCACGGTGCCTTCGCTGCCACGTGCATAAGAAGAAAACTTGGCAAACTTTCGAGGGATAAGCGGCCAACACGAAAGTGTACCGAAGGCATTAGTTCGTCGTCTGCATAGCACAAGGAAGAGACGAAGGGGGAAGGGAATATTCGGCAAGGTCCCTAAACTCCTTCGCGCTGGCTTCTCTTCCAGAAGCACCTCTTGGCCTGCGCTCATCCTCGCACTTCTGCTTTTGTCGAATACTCACACTCCATCCAGCTGACGCTGTGGCACGCCAAACTTTTTCTACAATATCTTCATGAGGGATCCACACGAGCCACGCCAATGGCACACTGCAAGGACGGCTACGTATTACAAAGTAGTTTAAGCAATTATCCGAATTCCTCGGCAGATGAATGATGATTTCGTGTGCTTCGTAGTCTTGGACTTCCGGTTGTGTATAAAGGGTGTTCAATTTATCTCGAGACGTCGAAATAACTCGAGAAGAACGAAATAAATGGAAAAATCCCGAGACGAGTATCGAATACCGTATCGAGTAGACTCACACGACGAGTACGGTGGGAAGATAACTTTTTTATTTATTGCACTTTTTAGGTCATGTCAAGGCCAATTTAAAAAAGGAACAAGTTACGTTCGTCCGATCGTTTTTATTTGTCCATTATATTCGAACATTCTGAAAAAATTTCCTTTACAAACACGGTACGATTTTGCACGTAACAACGTGGGCTACTTTTGTCGCGATTTGATGGGGGACATGATCTGCACTGTTGACTGAAATGCTTGACTTCGTATCCGTAGATACTCTCTTTTGACCTTTTCAATTATTCATTTGCCGTATTGATTTATGTTTGGAAGAGGAAGGCCATTACTTTCAACATCCCTTGTGGTAAAAAATAGTAACTGCCTAATAAAAAATGTTTCAGACGAAAGTTACCAGTTATTCTTAACGTCTGCCTCAGGGTTGTTCCATTTACTTCGCCGTTGATGAGTTATTAAGGAAGCTTTCCAGTGTGACAGCCCGAAAAATCGCTGTTTTTCGCGATTTTTTTTTTAAAGAAAAAATAATCTAATCGGTCTGGTTTTTTTTGTATATTAATTGGGTATTGAAGAATACAAAACAATTTTTTAAAGATCGATTTATTTATTAATTAATATCTATAAAAATGATGAAACAATTGTTGCAGAAAATGCACTTGGATGTGGTGTCCACGTTGGGGGTCACAATTTTGATCTGAAACAAAAAACACAAAAAGATTATTGATCGGTATATAATTGGCTTTCGTGCTATGGAGGCTTTTTTTTTTTTTTTGCAAAAATGGCGCCGGTTTGAACAAAAAGTATCGATTTTAGCATTTTTTTTGGCAGTTTTTTTTACAAAAAAATAGGAAGATGTCAAAAAAAAAA
Organism: Ophion costatus; assembly: GCA_951751655.1. Classification (NCBI taxonomy): domain Eukaryota; kingdom Metazoa; phylum Arthropoda; class Insecta; order Hymenoptera; family Ichneumonidae; genus Ophion; species Ophion costatus. Next base: position 8,024,719 of record OX632356.1, read on the forward strand.
AAAAAGCTTCCATAGCACGATAAACAATGACGTTAAGAATATTGTGTAAAAAATTCAACTCGATAGCATTAAAACTCTGCCCGCCAAGTTGGACACCGTTTTGAAAAATGCTGTTTCGAGAAAAACGCGTTCAAAGTTTCGCTGTAGCTGTAGCGCTCCGTTGCCTTCTTCCAAGAAATGCTGTACAGTAACCGAAATAATCTGAATTTCGGCATGAAAATTTCAGGGAATATTCGGAAGAGTGTATACTATTCGATAAAGCAAAAAAAAATCGATTTTTTGAAAATTTCACACTGGAAAGCTCCCTTAAGACATCTCGAGCTGACGGGAACACGTTGCACATATTGTGATCCCCTCCTGCACAGCATTTGCACAACGCACGGAAATATTGCGAAAAAAAATCTGGCACGTCAAGCTCCACCGCAGAGTATTAGAACTTGGCTCGAGTAATATCACTTTTATTTAAATTATTTTTTCGTAAGGTTTCGTGAGGCTTTTTCGGACATGATTATAATAACGGCGGGGTTCGGCTCGGCGGTTGCGGTGAAAAAATATGAAAGGTTGTTGAAACTGGCGACTTTGGTGTTCTACTCGGTATACTGCTACTAATAATAATGGCAATAATGGTTGCGCCGACAAGGGTTGATAATAATAATAATAATAAGGGTTTCAACGAGAAGACGTTGAGTATTGAACGTTTGAGCGGTCTCGTCAAGTGTATACTCGTAGCACCGCAACCACTGTGGAGAGTTTTTTGCGTGCAACAAGAACATTAAGTTGGACACCAGAGTGTTGAGAGCGGAAAGCTCTGTTAGGACGAAACTTTTTGGTGTACAGCGCACGGCCCGTTTCCTTATCCTCGCTCGTTTCGTGTAAGCGTGCGTCGTGAATACTGTACCGCATCGTTAATAACTCATGAACCTGACGTGTAGCACGTGTACTCAAAATACACTTCGCTTAGCGAATATTAGGTGGTCCGTACTCAAGGCTGTCCGCATACTAAAATAAGCTTTACGGAATAGCGAATGGAATTAATTAATCGATAAAATAGAAAAATCGTATCTAAAAAAGGGATATCGCATTGGCAGACGAAGAGGAAAAACGAAAATTCACGAAATGAAAAATCCTTATCGGGGATTACTTAAAAGAAGGTAGGGATGTTGCAAGCGGAAAGTTACTTTGAAGTCGTAGAAGCTATAAAAGATACAAGAGGGTGCAATAAAAAATAAGGATTCCGAATGAAAACTTCTAAGGTAATCTTCGTAAGACCATGGCTCAGGATCAAATTGACATGCCCAGCTTTTTCCCCTGACGAAGCAACGTGAAGTTCGAGAACAATAACAAAGGGGGTTGTGGGACGGTTTCATGATTTTACCGAAAATAGGATCTTTGGGGAACATTCTACTGAAATTGCAATTTTAGATTTCAAGAAATTGAAAACTTTGGTTTTGCCCACCATCCAGTTCAGTAGTTTCTGAGTTTTTTTCGACAAGCGGTTTTAATTTATAAAAAAATCGTAAAAAAATCTGACTTACACTTAGTCAGCAATGCCTGGACCATACATAATTTCTTCTGCCTCTTCCTGTAACTCAATATCTTGCGATTTCGCCTTTTTCCGCTTTTTAAAGTAGACAGAGCCCTTAAGGAAAGGTACCTGAGCAAACTTTTTAACAAAATAGATTTCTTGTAGTTTGTATTTAGTTCAAAGAATATTGTGTATAAATTTCATGTAGAAATTCGCAATCTTGAAGACGATGTGGGTTATTCTGCGTAAGGTGGCAGAACGTCGAGGGCGCGGTCGGTTGGGTCTGCAGCTGTCGCGCTGAGGCATTTTGTTATAGCGAGCAGGTATACAAGGGTAGGATAACTCTGGGGGCCTGGGGTTGTTTCGAAGTGTCAGTCAATCGTTTATCCTACAGGAGTGAACCGTATTTTCTATTCTGTGCATCGTTAGTGAAATCGATAGAATGAACCGTAAACACCAGCGAAATAAAATCTCAAGAACGGATAGAGCGACGTTCAAGATCCGTAAAGACAATCCTCCGAAAAAACGACGTACTTCGAGAAAAAAAAACGTACTTCGAAGGGACCAATGAATGGCCCTGGGATTGCTGATTAACGGTGAGGTAAAAAATATCTCTATCCTGCGAGTAATTTTTCTGCCAAACTTCCAAACAGCATTGAAATACACTTTTTGAAAAATCGATTCTAATTTCGTTTTTTTAATGTTCGAAGTACGAAGAATATTGTGTGAACATTTCATGTTGAAATTCCACAATCGCCAAAATTATACGGAGAATTTACCGAAAGATCGTGCCGCGGCCCAACGGCCGAGCGCGTCATTTCTTTACCCACTTTTCAAACGCGTTTATCTCGTATTATAGTTTTCAAAGTCGGTGCCAATTGTATCTCGAAAACGGCTCGTCCGATTTTGTCCAAATTTGGATAAAATTTTTTTCGATCATTTTTCTCGCTCGCCACGTAGGGATTTTTCATTTGATTGAACCATCGCTTCTTTAACAAACCAAAATCGTCGGTAATTGCGAACGAAAAACGAATGTTAAATTAAAACGGTCGCAATTCCGTCAAAAATTAAAATTTCAAAAAAATCCTACGAAGCGAACTTCTTTGTATACTGTATTTTAAGAATCCGTTGTGTTTCCATGTTTCAGATCAACCGACTGCCCGGTACCCTTGGCACCACAAGCCATGTCAACGAACAACACGTCTGACGCTGACCACGACAACGGCGCTTCCAGTCCACGAATTCATTTAAAAAAATTCCTAAACATACCTCAATGTACATATTTTCCAATAAAACAAATCCGGATCCAATCGAAACATTAGTTTTTGAGATAAAAATTCCCGAAGTTTACCGGTTTTTCTCGCCGTTTAATCAGGTAGCTCCCCTTAACGGCTACAGTCATACCGACAGATAAACCGACTGACACCCGCTTATGAGTGTAGACATCTACACACTGTGTTCGTAGATATCTACACACATACACACACAACCGACAGATAAACCGACTGACATGATCAGTCGGTTTAACTGTCGTTTGTGTTTGTGTGTGTGTGTGTGCGCGCCCACACCTAATGTATGCGAATAGTCTGGCAAGCAGCCCCTCGACGTAATTCCCCTATTGGAGAACAGAGATAGAGCACGGTATTGAAGTGGGAAGTTCCGAGCTTTCCGGTCGGTAGATCGTTCTGCCCAAAGGGCTGCAGCAGAGTAAGGTATGGAGTATTGGAGGCACGTGATAGTTGGCGAATGCAAAGTTACATGTACACATTGGCTCGAGTTCGCGCGACCGATTCTGCAAGCGTGCACGGAAAGAGTACGGCGACATACGTACGTGTGCCTGTTGTGTACATACGATACAGGCATGTACGTAAAGATGGTGGAATAGCCGGAGGAGCAATAGAGAGGTGAGTGGACGCGCAACGGCGGACTACGATGCATCGATGGTAGTGCTATGTGCTTTGCGAGAGAAGAACTCGAAAAAGTACTTCGACAATGGGAAAACAAAATGTACGGGTACGATAAGGAGAAGGTATGTCAACGGTGGGGAGGAAGGGGGCGAAAAAAGATCTAGTGGGATCCAGTGAGAGCAAGTGAGAACCAGCGAGAGCAAGTGAGATCCAGTGAGAGTCAGTTAGATCTAGTGAGCTCTTGTGAGATCGATAAAGATCGAGTAAATGAGGGACTTATGCAATACAATGACCCAGTCAGATCCAGGGAGAGTCAGTGAGATTCCGCGAGACCCAGTGTGATATTGAGATATGATGATCGAGTGTGTAAGGGACACATGCAACGCAAAGGTCCAGTCTGATCCAGTGGTATGTATCGAATGACATCCAATGAGATCCAGTAGGACCAACTGAGAGAACCATGCAACGATTACATCAATGAAAATCAGTGATTGATCACATACATAGCCCACCAGAATGCTCGGACCGCTACACACACATACACACTCACTTCGGCAAACCTAGACGATCGGGTTAGAGAACAAGATTGTCCGATTACAGTCAGATAAAGTCCCCGCAGCAACAGGAAAGCCGCGAACAGGACCTCGATAGTGAATACCCGAGTCGAAATTTAGACCCTCCTTTGAATGCTCGAGAACCTATTTCCTTTGTAACGCACAGACCGCCGCCCTCCTTTGACTCCCCTTGAACCTATATGGAGAAATTTGCACCGTTGGCGACCCTCCTTTAGCCCTACTGAACCTTCTATTCAACCTCCTGAGCCTCCTTTAGGCCTATGGCTCTGCGAGCCACCGGTGAAAGGAGTCAAAGGAGAGTTAGTAGGGCGAAAGGAGGTTTAAAAGAGGGTATGTAGGTTTGCGTAAGCATTAAATCAGGCTCACTAGGGTTTAAAGGAGGTTCAGATGAACCTACTAAACCTCCTTTGAGTGAAAAAGTCCAATTTCTGCCACTTTTGGAGGTTCAGTAGGTTCTGATATACATGTTTTTGAGATTTCCATTTGAACCTCTTGAACCTCCATTGAATGACAAATTGGGATCGAAAGGACGTTTAAAGGAGGGTCTAAATTTCGACTCGGGTAAGACGAGGAAAAAGGGAGAAACCCAAACGAGGGCAAGAGAAGAGCGAAACATTCAGAGGTTGTGAAAGAAGAGTGAAAACTACGAACTCGGTATTTCACTCTGGCGAGGGAGAGACGGTAAAATGCGTGCCTGTGCCTAACAAAACGGCCATAGTGCACGCAGAGCTTTCACTTCCACCACAACCCACGTTCCTCTTTCTTCATTGGCCATTTTGAGTACCGTACAGGACACGATCGCCCTGATGGCGCACTAAGAATGAAGGAGCTTGGAGTATCGGGAGAGGATGGAAAACGCTCAGCAGAGGAAGAGGGAGAGGGTGGGAGAAAGAGAGAGAGAGAGAGAGAGAGAGAGAGAGAGAGAGAGAGAGAGAGAGAGAGAGAGAGAGAGAGAGAGAGAGAGAGAGAGAGAGAGAGAGAGAGAAAAGTAGACGGGAACGACTAAAAGAACCATAGCGCCCTGGGCATAAGGATACTGTACAAGAGAGTTCTACCCCGCGCTTTCCGGACCATTCGACTTCATGCGCGACAATATATAACGGGGTAATACAATTTGTCGGAATTTATTGCTCTGATACGAGAACTGAGGCTGCTGTGGGCTGCGAAGGGGCTGCGGGCAGGAGGGAAGAACAGCACCATCGGTGCTTTTGCGGAGGCACAACGGCTCTCGGTATAGTTACTCGCGCCCTTGTGGAATCAGCTTTACCGATCGGCGTCTGACTATGGCTGACTCGTTCCACTGCGCCGCGTTATACGCTACGTACGTGCGATACCCGCCACCTAAGCTTCTATACCCCGCGAATATCGCCGTACACCATCGACGTCGCAACATTTCGTTTTCCCCTATTCCGTACACGCCACCCTGGCCCCTTTTTTCGCCTCGAAAAATGATTCTATCGATGGTGAAATTACGCACTCTTTGGCGATCCAAAGATCACCCTAGCTGCCAGTCACATTAGGACAAACGACGTATTACGACCGGCTAGAAAATTCTTCGTCTGGACTCTTCTGAGTACAATAATCGAACTTTCGTATGGCCGATGCTTTTTTGACATTTTGTAAATTACGAAAATGACCGGCTGTCGAAACAAAAGTTCCATTTTTTACAACAAAAGAAGAACAAACCTCTGCCTCGGGGAAAAAAAATTGAAACCGAAAATCGATTCGAAATAAGTTGATTCTTCTGAAAGGTTGAGCAATTTGTATAAATGAAAATTTTTTTACTACGATTTTTGTATTGCCAAAATATAGATTTAATAAAAGAATTAAAGAAGAATTTGAAGTAAATCGGACGGATAGATGTTGAGATACAACTCACTTCACACTCGGACAGAGGATTTATAACATTTTCTATTGTATCACCGGATGATTTTTTAACATTTTTACCCATGGGCTAATAACAAATGATCAAAGTTGTTATTATCTGGTCGAAAATCGAACTTTTCTTTCAGTCAGTCCCAAACAACTTTTTTGACATATGTTTTGATAAAATTATTAGGTTCCGGATTACGCGGTGTTTAAACATTTCTTAAACATTTTGTCGGGGGTTGATTGCAACATTGCTATCGCCATTTGATTTAGCGGCACCCAATTACCCTTATATCAGTTTTGCGCATTTATATTTAACAGTGCTTACTTTCGAAATGTTTACTGGACTATATGTAAAAACTGTATCATTTCGCCCGCAGTGTTGCAGGTCCAGAATTTCACCATTTTCGTAGTCAATTCTCATACCTTCTATGCGTTGCTCAATCGTGTAATTATCCATAGCTAAACTTTCATATACTCCCTGATGCCAGTTGTCAAAGATTATTACCCTATGTTGGCCATAAAAAAATGGCGCGTAATTAAAAAAGTCAGGTCGGTTTGAGACACCCTTTATATGACTATTATCGGTTAAGCAATATAAACACTCTGCCGATTAATTCGCACGGCCGTCAATAACTGGGACTAGGTGAGTAAAAATAAAATCTTAGGAATCGAATATTAATTTATAGAAAATCAGAAAAGAAATATTGGGTCCGTAATTAGCATTTTTTGAAGAGTCCACGGACCAGTAATCGTCATGCACATATTCGTGATAGTAAAACGATATAACATATAAATAAACGTTGTCGATTACTTAATCGTGACCGTGTCGATGACTGCGTAGGTTTCGAACACAGGTGAACACCACTCGATTGAAAATATATTCAGAATTATTTTATGAAAAAATAGTTATTGATAATGATGAAAAATGAATAAAAATTATAATTTTGATCCAGCCATAATTAGTTTTATTTGTTAAATTAATGTAGTTGCAGTTATGTAAGAGAGATTTATATTTTGAACTCTTTATCAAATATTTTCATAAAAACTCTCAAGTTCATGACTAAGGGCCTAAACATTATTCTGCAGTCTTATATGAAGACAGAATTGAGTCAATCTTTGCATAATTAGTTCAGGCCTTATATAGCTTTGGATAGTCGGAAAGCAAGGTTTTTTGGGATTAAAAAAAAATACTAATGAAGCAATTAAAACGAGGTTCAAAGGTCTTATTTTACATATCCGTAGGTACTCAAATCAATGTTTATGTTCCCAAAAAATACAAAATAGCGGCCTAGTGGCCCCTACAAAGAGAACGCATTTCTTTACGGCCCTCCACGGGCGGACTCGTTGAAGATGCACATGAGCACCCAGTAGAATTTTCCCCCCCGTAATCTACATGAGTTCTGCTATTGAAGTACACACGATTATTACAAAATATTAATTTATGCAAATTTAGCCCCATTTTGAAGAATCACATTTTTTACTAAAGAACCGACCTTTATTCTTTTCCAAGAACTGTAATTGTTAATGGATTGTAAAAATCGTGTGTTAATCGCTAGAAAATATATCTAAGAAGCTACAGTTGAAATTTGAAGTAAATCGGCCGAAAAATGCAGGTCCTACGAGCCCACGTGATTTTGAAAACATTGCTTCACGAAAAAACGCGTTTAAAGTTTTACAACAATTTCCGACACTCTTTAACATAGGGGGATGTCTAATAGTCATAATGTAAAGGGAAACGAAATTGTTTCGCTGTACTGAGTGATTTGACAACTTTTTATAACATTTCAAACATTTTTTCACACTATTTCATGCGTAAAACTGCCATTTAACGATGAGCGTAGGGATCACCCTATGTTCAAAAGTGTTATTTAACTAGGCATTTTATAGAAACGATATAGCTAATCGATTCAAAATTAGGAGGGCGCATTCAGTACATGACAAGGAATTTACTCTATAAATCTGAAACAGGCGGTAACATATCGTCAATTGTCCGGAAACGCCTTAAGAGGGTCTTGCCACTTTAGGCGCTAAAAAGGCTATTTTCATGAATTTTTTAACAAGTTTATATTATAGATATTAATATAAAAGTTAGTACACTTAATAAATACACTTTTGAAATACATTTAAAAAAAATTTAATGCATTTATATGACCCAAACAACGGTAAAAAAAATTTTCTTGTTTTTTCGAAAAATGTCCGGCATTTTGTTATTTTCGCATATACAAAAAATCGTACGATATGCACTATAGCCATTGACATACTGAATCTCAAACCGTTTAATTTTTTCGTTTTGGATGATTTCATCAACAACGCAGACCTACCATTTTTCTAGGACATTTTTTAACTACCATTTTCATCTATAAACGGTGACTTAGAGAAATTTAAACAAAACATTATTTTTATGTATTTCGTAAGTGTATTTATTATGTGTAACATCTTTTATATCAATGTCTATAATATAAACCTATCAAAAAAATTGATGAAACACATTTCGTTCTCCATCTTCGAACTCCCAATGCCGCAGAACCATTTTACTGACACTCTACAATCAGTCGGGGTGTACTTCTAAAATACTCATTGGGAATACGACTCCAGATGTTTTCATTACCCACGAAGCGAGTGCAGAGTGATTAGAATAACAAGAGAACTGGAATGGAAAGCGATGTATCGTGCCTCCGAAATATTGTCTTCGTTATTTTGGGCGAAGAAATTCTCATCGTACCCCCGAGTTATAGTTCACGTGTATGCACCAATGCCTGAAAGACAACAGGTATTGGAATATCTCCGTCCAACGTTCTCAGCGCGCAGTCAGATGGAAAGGAATTCTAATCTTCGATATTTTGGCAAGAGTAGACGGAGGCAACGATTATGTCCTTCGGTTCTGCACGGGCTCCCAAATTGGACTTTGCTGATCGGTACGCAGATACGTGTTCATAAAATGATAGCCCGCAAACGCGGAGCGGCACTGGCGACCGCGACCTTTCGCAATGAGGAGCAACGCGTTCCTTAATTCCCTATTTTGCTTGCGAGGCTCCTCCGGGAGAAACAACTGATCGTAAAAGGGGTGAAATGGAAGGGTGGAAATGTGCAGCTTACCTGGTAAGTACGGCCTGGATGAGAGAGAACATTTTGCGATGGGAGATAAGGTCTGGTAGGTAACGCTGGGAAAATAACACAAATAACCCCACGAATGATAAAAACATATCTATAGCCGAACTATATGTATACTTAAAAAAGTATTGAAAGGCGTTGGTCGGAAACCCAAGTTCGAAGAAAGATCGCATGATGAAGGGAATATTCCGCGATAAACACGGACGATAGAACCAATAGCAGGGAAATATAATATATTTATTAAGGGAGCTTTCCAGTGTGAAATTTTCAAAAAATCGATTTTTTTTTGCTTTATCGAATAGTATACACTCTTCCGAATATTCCCTGAAATTTTCATGCCGAAATTCAGATTATTTCGGTTACTGTACAGCATTTCTTGGAAGAAGGCAACGGAGCGCTACAGCTGCAGCGAAACTTTGAACGCGTTTTTCTCGAAACAGCATTTTTCAAAACGGTGTCCAACTTGGAGGGCAGAGTTTTAAAGCTATCGAGTTGAATTTTTTACACAATATTCTTAACGTCATTGTTTATCGTGCTACGGAAGCTTTTTTTTTTTTTAACATCTTCCTATTTTTTTGTAAAAAAAACTGCCAAAAAAAATGCTAAAATCGATACTTTTTGTTCAAACCGGCGCCATTTTTGCAAAAAAAAAAAAAAAAGCCTCCATAGCACGAAAGCCAATTATATACCGATCAATAATCTTTTTGTGTTTTTTGTTTCAGATCAAAATTGTGACCCCCAACGTGGACACCACATCCAAGTGCATTTTCTGCAACAATTGTTTCATCATTTTTATAGATATTAATTAATAAATAAATCGATCTTTAAAAAATTGTTTTGTATTCTTCAATACCCAATTAATATACAAAAAAAAACCAGACCGATTAGATTATTTTTTCTTTAAAAAAAAAAATCGCGAAAAACAGCGATTTTTCGGGCTGTCACACTGGAAAGCTTCCTTAAGAGGGGAGACACCATTAGACGAGGAAAAAATTTGCTGATTTTCATGATTTTTTTTAATAGGAAAGATTTCCTCATCATTTTCGAAAATGAGGGTATGTTTTATTACTACTTTTGGCTGTTAGATGTTATTTTTTTTCATTAATCTTTAAAAATGGCGGAGTTATGGCACGATCTTCTAAACTGCACTGTCAAAACTGGCGTGACGTACAGTTGAAAAATTAATCGACCGAGCTCGATGAATTTTGGTACATGTCTTGCTAACCTTATTGCCTACAACATGAACCTAAATGTTTTCGAAACTAAAAGAATCGTATATTTTATTGCAAAATGTATACATTTTTTTCAGAAAAGTCAATCTTTTTGTTTCATAGTGCGCCATTTCATCAATTTTCAACATTTCTCACTTTTTTGGTTCATATTCTGCGTACCAGGGTAAAACAACAATGTCAGTATTGAGGTAAATGTGAAGAAATCTTTGCCTTGAAAAAAATCCGTAACCCTTTTAAGCTTGCCGTAAAAAACAGGTAAAAGTCGATATTCTTCTATTATGACAATATTGGGATGACAAGGTCGTGTTTTTATACGAAATTGATACATAGTCTTGCTAAGCATGAGTTCTTTTACTTGAAAAATATTAATAAACCATGCAGTTACTATTATTTAAACTAAGTGCCACCGTTGCTGCATAGCCAATCGGTGTAGATGCTTCTGGCAACTAGGCTCATTATATTTTGCAAAACATAGTCACTTTTTGCTATTCTGACACAATCTTTGTTACAAATTAAGGTTAAGACCCTATGCTGCGAAACTACGCGGAAGAATCGTATTTTCGAAATTTCAGGCATATGCAAACCCCTCAATAGAACTTTATTCTCCTTGCAGATATTCCAATATCTTTCGCTCAGTTTGGTTACTACCTGGCCCATCATTGATTTCTTGTACCTACACCGAAGCGAGTATCACTGCCAATTGCATTTCGTCAGGGTCCCCGAGTCGAACTTTAGACCCTCCTTTGAATGCTCGAGAACCTATTTCCTTTGTAACGCACAGACCGCCGTCCTCCTTTGACTCCCCTCGAACCTATATGGAGAAATTTGCACCGTTGGCGATCCTCCTTTAGCCCTACTGAACCTTCTATTCAATCTCCTGAGCCTCCTTTAGGCCTATGGGCTCGGCTTGCGTGAACCTACACAACCTCGTTTTGGCCTACGGTGCAAATTTCTCCATATAGGTTCAAGGGGAGTCAAAGGAGGGCGTCGGTCTGTGCGTTACAAAGGAAATAGGTTCTCGAGCATTCAAAGGAGGGTCTAAATTTCGACTCGGGCGGTGAAAGGAGTCAAAGGAGAGTTAGTAGGGCGAAAGGAGGTTTAAAAGAGGGTCTGTAGGTTTGCGTAAGCATTAAATCAGGCTCACTAGGGTTTAAAGGAGGTTCAGATGAACCTACGAAACCTCCTTTGAGTGAAAAAGTCCAATTTCTGCCACTTTTGGAGGTTCAGTAGGTTCTGATATACATGTTTTTGAGATTTCCATTTGAACCTCTTGAACCTCCATTGAATGACAAATTGGGATCGAAAGGAGGTTTAAAGGTGGGTCTAAATTTCGACTCGGGTCCTTATCATACCAGCTCGACTGCTGCAATCATGCTCCCTAGCCCTTCCTCCATCATGTTTAATTCTCCATCATCTCACGCCTTCCGGACACGCTTACCTTATCAAGGCATCGAGTTCTGAAGTTTCTCCCGTGTCTTTCGTTGCCCCGTCATCGCAACAATTTCCCATTGAAATATCCTCAGTTGACAGTTCCCCAGGTCATTTCCACGAAGCTCATCTTTCCCCGGGGTACTTCATCCCTCCGTTATGGTGTCCCGGTCCGTCGTGACTTTTTATCGGGACTTTTGGTCCCTGGATGTTTTGTCATGGAACGATTCGAATTCCCGTCAATTTATCCGAGCACGTGTGAGTGTGTCGGGCTTCTGTACCGAACATTCCACGGTCATTGCACATGCACGTAACGAGCAATGTGCGTGTGCGCAAGGGTCAGGTTTTAAGCCGTACATAAGCCGCGGAGCTTTGCGTATGCGCCACCGCCGGAGAGAGTAAAGTACCCCTTGGCACGCGAGAATAGCGAACCAACCATTATGGCCTCGCCGGGCTGCCGCGTCTCTTACGGAGGAACTCGCGCCACCTCATCACCCCTCGCACACTCAGCACCCTGACCGCACTTCTAGCTGCTTTAATTCTACCGATGTGGAGAACCGGCGTGTCTCGGGCCCTACGACCTGTCCCCCTGGCGTAGTTCATTCGTCTCTCTCTCTCTCTCTCTCTCTCTCTTGCTCCCCCTATATTGAGGCCGTCTCGGCTGCTTTGCACAGTCACGTACACTTTAAGGGTTCCCGTAGGGCCAGAATAGGCAGGTCTTTGCGCCACGTTCGCCCCGGCAAAGAATAGTTAATTGTTTGTAATTAATATATTACATGCCGAGTGGTAAGTTCCAAGCGCTACTACATCATCCGATAGGAATCGCTTATTTATGCGGCTTCTCACTCACGCTCTCTCTCTCTCTCTCTCTCTCTCTCTCTCTCTCTCTCTCTCTCTCTCTCTCTCTCTCTCTCTCTCTCTCTCTCTCTCTCTCTCTCTCTCTCTCTCTCTCTCTCTCTCTCTCTCTCTCTCTCTCTCTCTCTCCCTCTTTAGCGTGTTTCTTAACGTGTGATTTACCCTTCAGTCTGCGGATGTTGTGCGTGCGCAAAACAACGGATTTGCATTCATCCCCTTCTTATGGAGCTCCCGATCAAGCTGTCATATTCACACACAGACCTGTGACATTAGACTGAATTATAGAACGGAAAGAGCGGGGGTGGGGGCTCGAGGGGCGAGGACCCAAAAAACGTAAAAATGAATTAGAGATTCTGCGCTGTAGAAGCGGACTGAATCTATCGTCTCACCGGTTCAAGCACATATCGATTTATTTTGTGAAATGTTCTCACGTCTAATTTAATTTTGAATTCATCCGTGCAAAGCCTTCAACGAGAGATGAATCTTCTTGTAAAAATAAATATTTCATTCTAAGTTTTTAAAGATAAGATGATAAGTTTCTAAGGTAATTTTTTGGAAATCGGATTGGAAAATCAACACTTCACCCACATCCCGACTACTTAGAGTTCTGAAATTTGACAAACATGCATCTAAGAAGTGACAATGCATGATTCAATTAAAAAAATGTAATAAATATTTAAAAAAATAACGACTTTCTGTGAGATGCAAAACGGAAAATCGATAATTCATCCACTTCTCGATTCTTTAGAGCTCTGAAATTTAGCAAACATGCATCTAAGAGGTGACAATGGATAATTCAACTTTTACCATTAAAGAGAAAATAACTTTACTTCCTGTAAGGTGCAAAACGGAAAATCGATGTTCTACCCACTTCCCGACAACTTGGAGCTTTGAAGTTTTGCAAACATGCATCTAAGAGGTGTCGATACATGGAAAGTGCATGAGAACATATGAATAGGCTCTCAGATCGCATAATCGTTAAAAGGGTCGAATAGGTAAAATAGGTTAAAAGGAAAGGTCCAATGGGTGGTGAGCCAACATCTATGATAAATCCCACTTATCACAGTGCTCCAGGATTTCTTCCGATAGTCAACCGGTTCGTTTCGTAGGATTAATCCCTCTTTGCAACAATTCCAGAGCTCTAGTAAAATCAATTGAAGACTAAAAAGTCGAAAACAATTTATATGGATCTTTTTTAACAAACTTTTATTTATTGCACAAAAAAATAGAAAATATTTTCTTTTACCAAGTCGCCTATATGTGACTATAAACGAAAGGTTGAGGCGCTAAAAAATTAGACATATAATCTTTAATTCACATAAATCCGTTAACATATCAACTGTGTTTAATTTTCTCTAAAACGACCTTAGATTTCGTAATAAAAATCCTGAACCTGAGTGTAATCGTGTGATAATAACTTCTCTAACTACTATTGTGTCAAATTAAAAACGGTTGATGAAACTGAATTGATTAAATTTATCAAACATTTCAGAAGTTGAGCGCGATAAGCTTCTGTTTGTAGTCACATATAGGTGAGTTGGTGAAAAAATATATCTTTTACTTTTTAGTAGATTACATATAAGATTGATTGAAAAAAAGTTTTTTACGTATGAATTTTTATTCTAAGACTTGAATATTCAGGTTCATTAACGTCGGCCCAGTCATTTTTCCAGTTATTACATAGAACTTTTTTTTTTAATTATTCAAAGCACGAATTTCCACACAAGAAAGATGTTCTAACATCAAGATGTGGTTACTTGTATTTTTTTTCGAAATAAACATTTTATAACCATACGAGAATCTTCTTGGATTTTCGAGATCCATGAACCAATGAGGCAGTTATCTTACAGACTGGTGTGTTCTCCACAGACGCCTCAACACGGTACACGAACTCGAATAATTTATCATTGAATAAATAAATAAAAATTCACGTAGTCCAAGGCCCAATAAATAACGCGTGATGAATATTTCTACCGGATTTTATCTACGATTTACTGTTTAACGAGTAATTTTCGAAAAACGGCCCTCGGCGTTTTGTAGTTGCGACGCAATTTAGCCCTCTGAATCTTGAGTGAATATTGAAACAGGATGTAGGAATTCGTTCGTATCCCAAATGCTGGGTAATTATAATTATTTCGTTTGCACAATTCTTTTGACTGTTGACTCGATCGTTTTCTTATTTCTCCTCGTATTTTTATGCTGTTGCGGAAACGCAGTAGCAATTTAAAAAAAAAATCCCATAAGGGGTAGAGTTCATATCCGTAGAGAGATGGCTTGATTGATGGATTGGTAAAAACCTTCAGGCAATGCGATACATACAAGGTATTAACAAAAATAGTAAAAATAACCAATAGCAAAATAAGTATAAGCGAACTTTGACGAGAGCGAGAGCGAGAGAGAATGAATGAATGAATGAATGAGCAGTTTATTGCCCAGTGTTGAACAAAAATGTTGCAGCCGAGACTGCTAAGTATAGCTTACATGATAATAGTGATAGAAATGAACAGTTGGAGTAGAAATGTAAAGTAATAGTAATTTAGAGTAATAGTAATAGTAATTTTATAGTAATAGTAATAGTAATTATATAGTAATAGTAATATAGTAATAGTAATAGTAATAGTAATAGTAATTTAGAGTAATAGTAATTTAGAGTAATTTAGAGAGAGAGAGGGAGAGAGAGAGAGAGAGAGAGAGAAGTGGTAGACAAATTACATAAAGTGAGAAAAATATTGCAAACGCCGAGAAGAGAGACGAGTCATCCTTTCGTCTCGTTACGATGCTGGCGACCCTTCGTATTCTCTTCGACTGAGAGTTCAAGAGATCCCGGGAAACGAGCACTGGATTCTCATCTCTTTCTATCCGCTTGCTCCTACGTACCTTATTGCTTCTTTCTTCTTCTCCATCTATCTTTTCCGTTCTCTCTTTATCTCTTTCTCTTGCCCCTTCTCCACCGACAGTTCGCTCTCTATTCATTAAATGCTGTCGAGTGCTCATTAAAAGTAATTAGCCGTCGCGAAGTTGCAACCGAGTCTAGCGCGCAGGATCTGCCGACCGACCAGCCGGCTTGCGCGCGATATTTTCTGCCTTTCTCCCTCGCCTTTGAAGGGAGACACCTAGTTGTCACTATGAGAAAACTTCTGACGGAAGACGCTGAGAAAGAAGGGAGGGAAGAAAGGATCGCTGCAGATTGTTATCGGCTTTAGAAACTTACGCCCTTAAAAGCTTCTTACTATTGCGATATCATATATTCGCAACCGATCTTTGATGACACATTTCATTCGCATTAAGTCTCGCGGGTATATTGGATGTGAAAAGGTTGAGGGGCCTACCAGTCTAGAGCCCGACAAATAGTGGATTTCGACACTTTATAGTGGATACCTAGATGATGGAATGAAAATTCTGTTTAGTTCGCCTTCATTCTATGTGTCTTCAAGTACCTTTGCAATTTTTTTTCGCAAGAATTTGTCAAAAATAGCTTTCTGAAGCTGGATGAAGACTTATCTTTGTCCAATTGTATCCCGCGGGTGGCAACATTACATCGCAAATTCTTCACCGATTGACTTTAAATTTTTTTGATTGACTTTAAATCGAAGTACTTAGGGAATTTATTATATGATGAGAACTTTTTCCGCAAAAAAATTTGTTGTCGTTTGTTATTACCGGAAAGAAATTTCTTTGGCACTATTTTATCAAAAATAGTTCTTTTTCGATTTGCTTGCGCACTTCGGAGGCAAATCTTATCCGGAAGTAAAATTATGTTGATTTTTCATTTCAGGACAAAAATTGGAGGAGATCTCTCGTCGGTCTCAGGACATTATCAGACAAAAGTGACTCCGCTCAACCAGCTTTGGTGCCGCCATTTTCTTGGAAAATCTTGTAAAAAAATGTGGAAAGATGCTTGAAGATATGTAGAATAAAGGCTACTGAATTGAATTTTCATTCCGTCAATTGAGTGTCCATAAGAAATTGCCGAAATTTACCGTTTTTCTCGGACTCTAGACTGGTAGTCTCCCTCAAAGGTTATGGTCTCTTTCTTTCCCCCCTCTCTCTCGCGCCCTCTATAAATTCACCCTACGAATGTGTACTATCTTCTTCTTGCCCCCTCGCCTATTTGCGATGAGAAGCCTCTCTATGATCGTAAGATAACGCGATATCGCGCGTAATTTCATGGAAATTCTCCCAGTCGAGAGGAATGAACGAGGCGAAGAGTTCGAGGGTTTCTCCGACATTGGAATAATTATTATCCTTCCGGTGTTCGGCACGATGAAGAGCAATTGCGAGAGAGGGTTAGTGGGGTTCGTTCCTATCCCTCTCTCTCTCTGACAGAGGAAGGGGGGTAGAGAGAGTGAGAGAGGATGAGAGAGAGAGAGAGGAAGGGCGCAATGAGACAAGGGATGGGCGAAAGATCGGGGAGAGAATGCGAATTCGTATAGAACCGAGAGACATTGATATCTATTGATTACTGAAACAGAATTCCATCCAAGCATTTCAGTGATAGTTTAAATATAAGTGAGGAACGTCACAAAAATAGGTATATCTATGTATCTGATCTGTTGAAGTAACCATTTAGTCTCTCACTCTCTCTCTCTCTCTCTCTCTCTCTCTCTCTCTCTCTCTCTCTCTCTCTCTCTCTCCCTCTCTCTCTCTCTCTCGCTCTCTTTTTCCCTCTCTGTCTTCTTTCATTTTTGGAATTTTATTTTTACTTTTGCATTCTCTTTGTTTTCTTGTTACTCGCGTTTTCGCTTCGCCCAACTGAATGTACCCAACTAAATTTTGTTTCCTATCGTAACGCCATCTATAACTCGAGCTGGCGAGGCAAGTATGACGTAGACACTAGGTGCAATTTTGACCATAACGCAGCGACATCTACAACCACAATCGGCTAGATAGTGACTACACGGAGAGAATTTTTAAGTAATTTTTACTGTGAAATCACAGTAACTCGGTGAAAAATGTGCAATTCTTCAGGTTTTTAGGAAATAAATTATAAATTTTCATGGAAATGAATCAAAATTTACTTTTGCGTAACAGAAATTTAAAATATTTTCCAGAATTTTTACTGAAATTAATAGTAAAATTTCATGAAACGTAAAGATTACGACAATAAGTTAAAAAAGTGCTAATATAAATGAAAATTTTCAGTGGAACATTGAGAAATTTGCGTATTTTCCATAAAAATTTAAAAAAGGAAGCCGAAATTTTCCGTGCGTCCACCGGAATTTTACGTTCTTTATAGTAAAATCAGTTAGGGCTAGGTCGCCTGACCGTACGCGTGAGCTCTGTGTGTGAGCGTGCGTATACGTGAACGCAAGCTGTGAGAGTGTGCTTGTGTATGACGCAGTATGACGAGCACGAACGACGCCGACCCGCGTTGCTTAGCAACAGCGGTACCGCGCATGCGCATTATAGTACGAAGCATGGGCCAAGAAAGCCTCGTGGTCTCGTGCAGTCTAACGTGTTCTACGCAGTTCTACGCAAGGAAACAAAGAAACGTGAAAAGAAACTTCGATAAAGGACGTCTACAATGGTACGGAAAGATGATATGCTAAAATAAGTAGCAATCAAGAACACAAATGTTCAGAAATACAGTATATAGAGTATTTATTTAATCATAGGGAATTAATTTTTCGCTAGGGATTTTAGAAATTTCAAGTTTGTCCAGATTGTTTTTACTGTAGAAACTTGGAATTTTTGAGGCAGCCCATTGTTAAAATTCTACATGAGAATGTGTCAAAATTTTGACTGAAAGAAATGTAAAAAATTATGCTACTTGCTTAAATTTTTACATGAATGAAAGCAAAATATTAAAAGCTAGTGTCAATTTTTGACTATGTGCACATTTGTCACCGGTTACAAATTTTTAATGTAATTTTTACGGAGATTTCACCGTAAAAAATACTTAAAAATTCTCTCCGTGTAGCCAAAGAACCCATAGCCGCCATTACGTAGCATCGGCTAGTTCATGGCGAGGTAGCCACGGGATTTTTTTTTGCATTCCCAACAATATCTGTGCCTCAAGTTAGCTAACCTGCCGTGAGCTGATCGTTAGACCGTACTACATGTATTTCCCATAACCTTACTTTGTCGTTCGTTACTAGCGTTGGCTAGGTTCATCACGTTCGAGCCAATAGGTGGCACGTTTATGGTAATACAGCGACATCTGCAGTAACGATCGCTTAGGCAGTAGCTAGACCAGGGCTAGGTTATAAAATATTTACAATATTACTAGCTCACCGTGAGGCAGCCACTAGGTAGTTGGTATGATATCAATTGGGCGAACCAGTTACCAATTACTGTTCGGGCGCTCATATCTATATACTTATGTGATCGCGCTCTCCGTTTTGTCCAAACAAAAATACTCAAACAAACCCAAACTCAATAACGATCACGCATCGTCAAAAATCTCTTTAGAATGTGGGGCGGGGGGGGTCGGAACCTTACCCGTTTTCACGCTATAGGACATTTTGATCCTACTCCTACTCCTATTCCTACTAACTCTTTCTCTGTCGAATAACCTTTCTTGGCTCATCTGAGATATTTCTCTAAAAAAAAATCGTCATTCCCTTCATGGATAAGGTCTCACTAGTAACCTACATTATTTTGCTTATCGAAAGCGCATCACATCCTCCGTAGTAAATTATATTTTCATCAACTGACAATAAATTTACATTGATTTTCCTATGTTTATTGTGTTTGTCTCTTCCGCGGAAAAGAGAGAAAAAATGGAGAGATGACAAAACGTTTTCATCACCAATTTTGCGAGAAAAGGAACGAGAACGAAGTGTGGACTATCGGTTGGTGCTTCATACGTACATACATTCATACATACATACATACATATATGTATATATATATATATGTGTGTGTGTGTGTGTGTGTGTGTGTGTGTGTGTGTGTGTGTGTGTGTGTGTATGAGACGCTGTGACTTTTCCATATACGATCGATCCATCCGATAACTCTCGGGATCTTTTCGCAGTCGGAGCAAAAGCTTGGACCCTTGAGAATATGGCCCGGGATAAAAGGGGAGAGAGACTTCCTCGCACGGATGGAGACTTCTCTCGGACCGTTGCCAAGTTGTAATTGCAAATGTCGCCGTGGCCGAGGTTCCTGAAGGACCCTCCACGACCTCTCTACCTCCGGTTCGAAGACCACGTTCTTCGTTCTCATCCTTTGCCATAGTCTCGCATGTCCATGTGGTTCTCCTATATCTCGGGCAAGAGTGTCACCTGCCCTCCTCTTTGCTCTCGCTCCGTCTCTCTCGCTCTCCGAAGTCGTATACCTCGCGAATCTCAAAGGACAAGGGCGATACAACTCGCTGTCACGACAATGCTACAGGACTCCTATCTGATGGGCTGAATGGTGGGCAACTCGAAACTTTGCATGTACGAATGTATGTGACTTCCAGCCGGCCCAATGGGATCCCCCTTACAAGATCAGGTCCATTTCGCTCCTTCGAACATTACACAGTGAGGTTCACTTTCGTACAACGCAGCGACGATGAATGCGAGTTTGATTCAGAGTTTGCCGGAGTTTCATAATGTGATATGGGTCTTCATTTTGAGACATGGCCTCGATCAATAGGCTTGGAAATTCGAAAATATCATTTTTCTTGTTGGAGAGTTCCATAGCCTAGGGTCGTGGCTTTAATGTGCAACAAAGACTTTGGAAGAATTCCATAAATTTGACGAGTTGCGACGATTTTTGTGAAGAGTCAGCCCATTGCGGTTTCCTCCTTTTCTCTTTTGCGTTTTTGTCAAAACGATGTTTTGTGAAACGGTGTAAGTCCTATCTCAAAATTCATTTGTCCTCTTAACTTCAAATTCGAACGGAGAATAGTTTATGACATTTGGTATCGTATGTTTGTTAATAACAAATTGTTGAAGTTGTTGAAATCGAACTTTTTTGTTCTACAGCTTGCTATTTGCGTAATTTTCAGAATTTCAGAAAAGTATCCGGTCATACGAAAGTTTTATTATTATAAAGGGTGTCTCATAATGACCCGACATTTACATTTATTAATAAAACGTATTAGTTATTTGAAAATTACGAATATTTTCATTTTTATATAAGGTACAAACATGGAGTTCATGTGTGGAACACAATATCCAATAAATGGCCGCCTCGTCCTTCCTTGCAAACGTTCACTGTTTTGACCAAATTTCCAATATCATTTTGGCGTAATTGCAGACTAATTTAATGAATGGTGCGTCCAATTGCTTCCTTGAGCTCCTGAATGGTCTGTGGACCATTACCGGACACTTTTCCTTTCCGAAAACCCCAAAGAAAGAATTCCAATGGCGTCAAATAGCACGATCATGAAACTTCGTATGCAATAACTATGCGGTAACGATGCAACAAATAACAATTTCTATGCGTTGTTCAATCGTGTAATTCTCCATTATTAAACCTCGATACTTCCTAATGCCAGTTGCCGAAGTTAGTACTCTATGTTCGCCACAAAAAAATTCGCGAATTTGAAAACGTACTTCGTTTAGGTAATAATAACTTCATTGCTTATCAATATTTATCAATAATAAAAAAACGCAAACTTGGCAACACTCTGTTTTAAGGGAGCTTTCCAGTGTGACAACCCGAAAAATCGCTGTTTTTCGCGATTTTTTTTTTTAAAGAAAAAATAATCTAATCGGTCTGGTTTTTTTTTGTATATTAATTGGGTATTGAAGAATACAAAACAATTTTTTAAAGATCGATTTATTTATTAATTAATATCTATAAAAATGATGAAACAATTGTTGCAGAAAATGCACTTGGATGTGGTGTCCACGTTGGGGGTCACAATTTTGATCTGAAACAAAAAACACAAAAAGATTATTGATCGGTATATAATTGGCTTTCGTGCTATGGAGGCTTTTTTTTTTTTTTTTGCAAAAATGGCGCCGGTTTGAACAAAAAGTATCGATTTTAGCATTTTTTTTTGGCAGTTTTTTTTACAAAAAAATAGGAAGATGTCAAAAAAAAAAGCTTCCATAGCACGATAAACAATGACGTTAAGAATATTGTGTAAAAAATTCAACTCGATAGCTTTAAAACTCTGCCCTCCAAGTTGGACACCGTTTTGAAAAATGCTGTTTCGAGAAAAACGCGTTCAAAGTTTCGCTGTAGCTGTAGCGGTCCGTTGCCTTCTTCCAAGAAATGCTGTACAGTAACCGAAATAATCTGAATTTCGGCATGAAAATTTCAGGGAATATTCGGAAGAGTGTATACCATTCGATAAAGCAAAAAAAAAATCGATTTTTTGAAAATTTCACACTGGAAATCTCCCTTAATCGCGTGCAAAATCCCGACCTCGTCATCCCAATACTCTCATCAAATAAAAACATTGAAAATCGACCTGTCTTTTGAGCCCTAAGCTTGAGCAGATTTTTTTCATACTTTTCATCACCATCGCTGCCCTGACACTTTACCGCTCCATTTTCAATTTAAATGCACGTACAAGCTTAGCTCTTTTGTTGACGTAAATTATTATTAAATAATGCATTCCTATCCGGCCCAGGATATTCATATAGCTGATCATGCGTGTAGGCAATATTACGTTAATTTACTGAGTTATTGCACGCAATCCATTACCAAATGCAACACATTTAATTAATTAGGGTGACGCACGATCGTTCGTGACCGGCATTAACAATTTGGATTGTATTAATATCAACCGCCGGACGATAACACGTAACGATGGAAAACGATGGAGTGTCGAAAGAGTACAGCCCGGGATTTTCGTCATGCTTATTATTATTTTTTTCATTATCGAATCAAATGCTAAACTCAAATTGTACAAATTTAAAAACAATCATTAAGCTCCAGCCACTTTAAAAGGTTGATAATTTATTGTTTATCATTTCAAATACAGTTGAATTTTTTTTAGTTCGATTACTATTGTGTAATCATTTTATTTAGATTTTCATTTAGTTCGTTATTATTCCAAATGTAGCCTGTTTTATTTTTTTCTTAGAATATTTTTTAGCAGCAAAAAATGGGATATACGACACGCAAAAAATGTTTCTCTAAGTGAGAGAAGTCGTTTCATTTGCCAAAATAATTTGCTTATCCTCGTTAGACCTCGATAGATTTTTTAAAATTTGACAGAAGCTTCCTATATGAGAACGCAAACAATTGAAAAATATTTACAACTCTGTGTTTAATGGCAGCAAACGGACAACGGACAACGGACAACAAGAGAACGGCTGAATTGCTCTCCAGGCTTTCAGAGCTATAACGCAATTAAAAAATCACCACTAACGAAACGAGCAATAGAAACGGGGAACAAAGATAGAATAATTCCGTCCGAATTGGATTAAGATTTAATCAGCATTTTTTTCCTCTCAGTGTTTTTCACTTTCTGTTTGTCCGACTATTTTTACTCCTGTTCTTGGCCGACAGTATGCATGAAGGTATTCGTTATCTATCCACGAGCTAACACATACCCTTTCGGATGCCCCTGTGCTACCCAACAGCTAGACATGCTAATGCGTTTAACGTCTTAATTTCTTAATTCCCTGGACTCTTGTACATACTGCCGTCGAATTAGCAGGTTAAAAGAAATGAGATTACAGTCCACAGCTACCAGTAGAAATGGAGAGTAAACTCAGAGCGTTATTTACCCGCCTTGCAAAAAATAACGATTATCATCACATTGCGACGTTTGAGAGTTCATTGAATTTCTCCTGCTTGATTCCCCTGTACTCCCGCTATTTTGCGATGAATTCACATTGGGGAATTTTTTATGCGTAGATAATTGACGTGACATTTGAAAGCTGTCCTAATATCTCATATATATACACTACCAGCCAAAACTTTCCGGACACTTTAGATAATTGCTAAACTTTTGATCACTGGATGATTACCAAATAATGTTGGAATAATGTAGGTCATTTCATTTTTATTTTACGAAGATATTCTATAACTCTGTATAATGAATTATATTATTCTAATATCATTTTGCAATTATCCAAAGTGATCGTAAGTTTTGCAATTATCTGAAGTGTCCGGAAAGTTTTGGCCGGTAGTGTATATACTTATATATATATCTTGTTAGTCATTTTTTCATGTTAATTTTAATTATGAGAAAGATTGATCTCGTCCATTTGTCACTTCGTCAAGTTTCCACAAAATCTCATTCGAAGTTCTTAGTAGTCTCGAAGTATCAAAAATGTTACTGATACTTTAAAAAACTACCTGCGATCTTCGAACGATTTGCGATGGTGAAAAGGAGTTTGCATGGATGTGAATTTTGTTTTCACCTTACTTTTCAGACGCTGTGTTGATCTGGGCTTGCTTCGGTGCATTTGTAAAAATGCATTTTTTTCTGTTAATTTTTCAGGCTTTGCATTTGTTTGGTTTATTTTTACGGGTATGGATATTTTTCGCTGAGTTTCCAGGCTCCCCATTTGTTTAGGTTTATTTTGCAGAGTATAGGTTTTGTTAGCTGATTTTTTAGGGTGTGCATGTATTTGGGTTTCTTTGTATGAATATGGAATTTTTCTACCTACCTTTTCAGACTCTGTGTTTGTTTGCGTTTATTCGTATGAATATACATTTCGTTTCGGCTGATTGTTCAGGCTGCGTATTTGTTTTAGTTAGTATGGATCACATTGGATGGAATCATGAATATAGAATTTTCGGTTCACCTTTTAAGCTCTGTATTTGGTAGGATTAATTTTACGATTATGGATTTTTTCAGCGGATTTTTGAGGCTCGTATTTGTTTGTGTTTGCTCAGGTTCGTTTCGGGGTATTTTGACGAATATGGATTCTTCAAATCTGTTTTTTCCAGCTTTTTATTGGTTTGGCGTTATTTGGGTTTATTTCTATCAATACGGACTCTTTTTCACCTGACTTTCCAGACTCAATATTCGTTTAGGTTTATTTTTACGAATATGAATTTCTTACAGTTGAATGTTCCGGCGTTTTATTGGTTTGGGTCTACTTCTCGGACTATTTTTCAGCGGATTTTTCAGGCATTGTCCTTGTTGGGTTTGTTTTTTCGAATATGGATTTTTAACGGCTGAATTTTCCGACTTATTTTTGGTTCGGGTTTATTTCTCGGACTCGTTTTCAGCCGACTCTTCAGGCGCTGTATTTGTTCGGGTTTGCCTTTACGAATATGGATCCTTTGGCGTTGCAATTTTCGGGTCTGTATTAGCTTGGGTTAATTTGTCCAAATGTGATTTTTTAGGTGACTTTTCAGGCTGCGTATTCAATTTGCGTTGTGTCTTCATCGGACATGATCAGAGCCTGACGTATAGAAGTGCGTCAACGGATTCAACGTTTACCGCTTCCTACCTTCCTCCGTCTTTGTCGTACAGACCACTCTCCCGCAGTTTCCTCTTCCGTGCGTCTCTATCTCTTTCGTCCCACCCTTCATCCCTCTGGCCGTCCGTCATCCCTCGTTTCATCCCTGGCTCTCTCTCTCTCTCTCTCTCTCCCTCTTTATCCTTTGCACCGTAGCTCATGTACAAACTAATCGTATAGCGGTGGATGCCAGTAAATTACTGCGTTTGTAGTGCCGCAGCAGCACCACGGGATCAGCAACACTCGCGGCAATCCTTCTCCTGGTATATTACGAAGCTGGAGGTTGCTGCGGTTCCCTCATTTGTGCGTCCGAATGTTGGCCGGTCCGGCCACCGTTTCATCCCCAAATGCTCGTCTCATAGTTGAGCCTGGCATTGCAAAAATTAAGGAAAAAGTAAAACAAAGAGAAACGGACGAAAAACTCGTTTATCAAAAATTTGCATGCTGCACTGTGCGTTGCACAAAATGTTTTTTTTTTCGGAGTAGTCCAGAAAAATTAAGCACCGAGACATTGGATCCAATTATCACGCCTTTATCGTTTTTCCTGCAAAAGTTTATTTAAAAACTACAAGCGCTTATTGCACGCCGGAAAAATCGCTAAAGTCATGGAATTGATGAGAAAAAAAATGTCCCACAGACGTCGAAATTAAGCATCTTGTGATAGCAAGAGGAACATCCTTTCATACACACCGAAATGGTAATCGTGCTGTAATAACGAGGACTGCTGAAGGCAAAAGAAACTTAGACGATCTGTGACCAGATCAGACGGGGGGAAAGGACGTCAAGTTCTGGGCACAAGTCCATTCGGCACTAGCACAAAACGTCAGGGAGGCAGACATTCGACGTCTCGATCCGAAGAAATAAGAAAAAGACACACTGATGAAAAAGATTAAAATAAATAAAAATGTATTAAAATAAATCAAATGTACTTATTTGATTCTTTTTTATTTTAATTAACTACAATTTTCGTAAAATCAATGTTTTCATATTTGATTAGAGCCTACTGCAGAGATTAAATTCGAATATATTAATTTTTTTAAATCAATATACATTTAACACCGTTGACAAATGGAAAATGTATATGCTTGTAACTATTTTGGTATGTCGTATTATCTACTCGAGTAATGATTCAGTCGTATCCACTAAATGGGTCTCATTTAGTGGACCCATTTTATTAGATAGATTTGGATTACATTGGATTACATTTGGATTACATTGGATTACATTGGATAGATTTTTTATTTGAGGTAACTAGCATATTCATAGACATAGTAGTACGCTCTGTGGCCGGGGTGCGGCGCAGGACCCGAGGCCTCTCGCGCAAGCCACTTGCGCTCCGAGCAAGTGTAGATATCATTGAGTTGGCGATATGCTTCGCGCACCACGAATTTTGCGTATTGTCGCTCGAGATCGACCAAGTGTACTCCCAAAGACGTGGGATTAACTTATCTGATGATACCCATCCAAGAAGCCCATTCTTTCGTATACCGCGGCATGTTGGTAACACAAAATATTTTTATGTTTCTTCACGATTGTGATTTGTTAACAACACGAACAGAATATGTATTGTGCATGAGAATAAATGGTAAATTTGGTAGCAGCTAATGAAAGTACCAGAAATGCAAATGAAATTTTTATTCGTTCGAAATAACAATATTAACATTAAGGGGTTACCCCCACTTGCGATTTTGAAAAAATCGTTTTTTTATCGCATTTTTTTGAAGTATAAGCGTCTGAGAATATGTCCTGAAAATTTCAAGTCGATCCGAACAAAATTGACTGAGATATGAGCGTTGAAAGAGAAGAATCCGTTCTTCGTGTAAACTGAAATTGAAGCTTTAAACGCGTTTTTCGCAAAATGGCATTTCTGAAGTCGGTGACCAAGATTACTCGAACACTAATGAACCGATCTTCTTGAAATTTTGCAGGCTTATTTAATACATAAAAATGTAGTCTTTAATCGTTCGATTTTTTTTTTCGAAAAAAATGGCCGTTTTATAGCCAAAAAAAGGGCCATTTTTTTTCGTTAAAATCGAACCATTAACTTTGACTGTCCGCCATTTTGTGAAAAATGAATATTTTTTAAAATCCTTCGATTAAAGACTAGTTTATACTTATATTTGACTAAATCCATCCGCATTTTTTTTCACATGATCCACTTAGCCACACTGTTGGTCACCGCAAACCGTGTATATAAAAACATTATTTCATTGACGGCCATTTGCCACTAAACAATGTAATATTTTTCAATAAAAAAATTACTGAAAGTTCTTCAAGATGTTTTCTTTAAGATTTTTTGCGCTACAAGTGGGGGTAACGCCTTAAGACACATCTACCGCGTGCGAATAAATATATGTTTTTTATTCACATACATATATCTCTTCTGCGTTCGACATCGATAAATCGTTTTGATCAAGCACGTCTTTATAGAATTCGCTACACGAGGAATGCTCGAAACAAAAAAAAATATATATTTCAGACAAATATAATCGTGACAGGTCTTAAGGCTGCGGAAAAAAATTATTTTACTCAATTAGATCCTAGTTAAAGTGAATAAATTTGTTTGACAGTGCAAATAGAAATGAATCAAGGTTCCTCGTGATTCAGAGGCCCCGAATATTCCCTTGAAGTACGTTTTCCTACGAAGATGACTCGATTCGCCCGTATTTTCTGTTCACCAGCGGAATCAACGATCGGATTTGATTACGGGGACGTTAGCGGTGATCGCGAAATGTTCGATTGCAAAGAGAATACCGTCGGCACAGTGATGAAGTGTCACAGTGTAAAAGGTAGGTAAGTGGAGGTGGTCATAGCCATGGGCCAGTGGAAACTCGTCATCGCTCGAGAAGTGCTCAGGCATGGACGAGGGTGACATCAAAGGCTGAAATTTACGACACTCTGCGAGGGGTTTAAGCAGAATCGCCCAACTCCCTGCCTTTGGTAGAAACGTACACGAGACGATTCCTTTTTGGGGCTCCTGAAGCGTAAAATTGCCAGTACATTCGTGTCAGAGTCCCACACTGTCGGGTATCCCCATCGGGGTTACATTCCAAATGAAACGTCGTCGTCTTTCTCGCTTTCTCTCCCACGATTTTGAAGAAAATCATCCAGAGGTTACACATTTCCAAGATCTTCGGAAAATCGATATTTTTGCCGTTTATTTGCATTCCTTAAACGGTTGAGGTTTTGTGATTAATCTCATTATTGAGGCTTTATTATTATTGAGGTATTATATTATTATTGATATTATTATGATTGTTGTCGTTGTTGTTGTTGTTGCTGCTGTTGTTGAGATTTATTAATGCTATAGGGGTTTATTATTGTCGTCGTCGAAGTTTATTGTTACTATTACCATCGTAATTTGGAGACAGACCGTCTGAAAAAAATGTTGTTTCGATAAAAACACGTTTAGAGAATCATAATGGCGGTTGAGACTGCTAATAAAATCTCAACTAATAATAAACCTCACTAATAATAATTATAATAATATTGATGTTTATTGATATTAACGTGAAATTTAATAATAAACCTCGATACTAATATTAATGTTACCATTGACGTTTATTGTTTTTATTGAGGTTTGTCATTAGTTGAGTTTCTTTTAGTATTTCCAAAACATCATTTTTCGACAGTTTCTGCAGTTTGATTCCGCCCTTGAAAAACGATTTTCCGCAATCTGTCAGCTTATTTTTAAAAAAAATTCCCAATTTATCAAATATTTATTTAATAAACATGCACTAAACTTTATTTTTCCTCCATGTACTTTTTTCCGAAATTCGAAAATTTCGGTCGGCACGTTGTACAACTGTACCATTTAACGAGAAATGCAAACGAGTAATTAAGAATGACATTAATTTGAAAATCATGTAATGAAAATGCTAATAAGTAATGCATGTTAAATATTATTACCGTGTTGCTTTTTTACGAATTACTCTTCCAAAAAAATCGCTCGCCTCCTGCCTTCCAGGTACTAATTACGCAATTAATCATTCGGCTATGCAAGCCAAAAAGATGCCAACATAGAGAATCGCATTAATGCCCGATTTACCGAACATGCAGGGTTCGTGACTCCCGCACGGTTAGGCTGCTCGTCCCAAGCGAACCCAACTAACAATCGATCGTGGCGCGATCGCCTTTGAGGTTACGAGGCCACTGGCTTGACGGAACGTGCCTGGCATGGCCGTGCGTGCGTAGCCGATGTCAGGCGGAAGACAAATGAGTTTTTCTAACCGGCCGTTGTCTTGGACCTTTTCGGAGGGCCAATATATGCGATACTGCAATACTGGCCGGAAGCTAGATCGAATCTAGGGTTATGCAAGGAAATGTCCAGTTCGGCGAACCCATAAACAAGCACACACTCATACACACACGGGGGTACACAGAGGTGAGATGGAAAAATTACACACCCACCCCCCAGCCCCCCCACCCCGCCCAGGGGGTTTCACAATATCACAGAAAGCTGTGAGAGCGTATATGAAGTTAGCGGACGTGCCAACTTACCCATTTCCCACTTACCCGAGTTTCACCGTTACTTGGCGGAACGTAATCCGAAATTCTCAAAGGGCGAGAGAGAGAAAGTCTGTGTGTGTGTGTGTGTGTGAGTGAGAGAGAGAGAGAGAGAGAGAGAGAGAGAGAGAGAGAGAGAGAGAGAGCGCTAGAAAGGGAGCGGGGTAGAGGGACAGACGGAGAGAGATTGATCCATTGTTTAGTAATATTTATTATGTCTATATATACCGGTCCCATTGTCCCATTTTAATCTTACACCTGATTTATCTCGATAAATACAGCTCCGATCAAGTATTGAGTATACTAAAACTTTAAAGGTTTAAAGGGCGGCGTTAAAAACATTTTCAGTCCAAAATTCCAAATGGCGACGTTTAGATAGGCGACATGTTTAAAAAAAATGAGATCATGATTTTGTTTGATTCGAAACATTTGACAAACATTTAACATTTAACAAACAACATTTGTAGGAAACATTTCATGATAGCGTTCATGATTTTGTTGGTTAGAATAACATTTTTTTTACTAAGTATTTTAGCGCTATCCAGAATGTACGACGAGGAGGTAAAGTTTTCAATATCCTAAGTGTAAGTGTGCGTGTGTGGGTGTGAGTTTGGGATTGTTTGTGTTTGTGAGATAACTCAAACAAACCTCAAAAAGGATAAGGCCCCTGTGTCACGTTAATTCCGCTCAAAAATGGTATTCTAGCCTAAAAATGGTATTCTAACCTAAAAATGGTATTCTAGCCTAAAAATGGTATTCTAGCCTAGAAAAGGTATTCTAGCCTAAAAATTATGAACGTTATCAAAAAACCTTTTTTACAAAAGTTGTGAGTTTGGGGTTGATACATTTTTTGGTGAAAAAAATATGATCGCATTTTAAAAAACATATCATCCATTTTAACGTCGTAATTTGAATGTGTAACCAAAGATATAATGTTTTTAACGTCCCCCTTTGAACCTTAACAGTTTTATTATACGCTATACTTGATCGGAGCAGTTTTTATCGCGATAAATCAGGTTCGAGATTAAAATGGGAAACCTGGCATAGTAAAACTTTACGACAAATATAAAGTGACAGATAAAATGTGAAAAAGTATTGCCTAACAAGAATCTGAAGAAATTGAAAAATTGAAATACAACAAAAATAAACAAAAATTTTAAAAACAAGTATTCAATACAAACCATAAATAAAAAGGGCAAGATGGGATAAAATGGAAACTAAAATATAACAACAAAAATAACATTAATTAAAAAAAAAAACGAAATAAAGTAGCAAAGTGAAATACGCAGTCAAATTCCATATAAACCAAAATAAAAGCTATAAACCCGGGATTAGCTAAATTTGAGAAAATAAGATGTCAAAGGTAGAATATTACCACAAAAGAAGATTTACGAAGAGAGAGAAACATGATAATAAACACATAGAGAAATAGTTTATTAGTACACTAGAATAGAACGAATCCTCTGGCGCGAAATCCGCACATAATTAAACAATTTTTTAATAAAAAGAAATCCCGATATAAAAGGAAGAAAAGAGGGAGAGAGGTAGGACGAAAGGGTTTAAGCAAGGAGCAAGAAGGGCGGGATCAAGGATCGGCACGAGGCTGTAAAGATGGAGGCTTACAAGGAGATAGGGGGAGACTTACAAAGGGAGTAAGAATTTCGGCGAGTACAAAAGGCGAAGGGTGTAGTGAAAAAATGAGAGAAGCAGAGGGCGACCGAAGACGAATCCAAGTGAGCGAACGAATGAATAAGAGCGGGAACGAGTACGAGCGAACGAGGATTACGGAAAAGGAAGGAGAGCAAACGGGAAAGTGTACGCTCGGTATACATAGTCGGTAGGGCTGCTACGCTGGCCCGTTCGTCGGAGCTTTTCTCTAATTTCTCAAACTTGATTAAAACTTGTACGCCATGAAAATTAAGTTTGGTTTGGCGCGAGGATTCCGTTACCGCACTATCGCCTACCACTACCTGGACGTGTCCGCTGCTCTCTCTCTCTCTTTCTCTCCCTCACACACACACACGCACACCCACACACCCACACACACACACACACACACACACACACACACACACACACACACACACACACACACACACACACACACACACACACACACACACACACACACACACACACACACACACACACACACACACACACACACACACACACACACACACACACACACACACACACACACACACACACACACACACACACACACACACACGCACGCACGCACGCACGCACGCACGCACGCACACACACACACACACACACACACACACACAGCCGTTTCCCTTCATTACGTCCGGAATATCATCTTGAGTGAATGCCGTACGCGGCCTCCTCGAATCCATGCTCGCGAGGCCCCACATACGCTACGCGTGTTATATTCACTCGCAAATGGACCAAGGTTAGGCTGATGAAGCACAGCGCCCATTTTGCCAGGTTTGATTAAAACAGCGACGAACGAGAGGACGAGGAAATCGGAAATACCGCACCGGGACGAAAAAATTCGCGTCGACGCTTCGACAGTAGGCAATTACGGGGTTGGTCGCCTTGAGGATATTTTATAATAGTCGAGGTGACAGAAAGTTTCGCCTCGAGGCCAACTAACTCTCTAACGCTGTAACAACAGAGTTGGGGAACTAGCTGGCCTCGATGCCCAAGTCAAGTATTAGATGGCCGAGAAACAGCTTTTTCGAGGCCTTTGGCAGAGGCTTTTAAGAGGTTAGGCTACTGTGATAACACGAAAATCAGGGTTTTTGGAAAAATTACTTCTGAAGGAATAAGATTGAGAACCATTTCGACATTCATTTGTATGTACATTAACAAAGTTGTGTACCAAAGCTCATTAAAAAAATATGGATAATTGAAGGAAGATCAACAATGTCGTGAAGGACCTATGAACATGTAGGGCGCAACGGTATACTTGATTTTAGCTACCTGGTTGATCTGAAACAAAAAAGAAATGATCCTTTTTTCAAAATAGAACATACCCGAGCAGAAATTGCGGTAGCCTGAGGGAGTTAAATGGTAGTAATTGGTTCGCCCAATTGATATCATACGAACTACCTAGTGGTTGCCTCACTGTGAGCTAGAAATATTGTGAACATTTTGTAACCTAGCCCTGGTCTAGCCATTGCCTAAGCGATCGTTACTACAGATGTCGCTTTATTACCATAAACGTCCTACCTATTGACTCGAACGTGATGAACTAGCCAACGCTAGTTACGAACGACAAAGTAAGGTTATCCGAAATACACGTAGCACCGTCTAACGATCGGCGCACGGCAGGTTAGCTAACCTGAGGCACAGTATTGTTGCGAATGCAAAAAAAAAATTCCCTTGGCTACCTCGCCATGAACTAGTCGGTACTACGTAATGGCGGCTATGGGTTCTTTGGCTAGTCACTATCTAGCCGATTGTGGTTGTAGGTATCGCTGCGTTATGGTAAAAATTCCACCCAGTGAAATCGCCTTATCTCGATAACGAATAGCCCGACCAAAAAATATTCCAAACAAAAGTTGTTTGAAATCATAAAATACGTATAAAGTTATCTGACGTCTAATGCCCTATCTTTGAAAATAGCGTCACAAAAACGATTTGAAATTTCGCGGTCGATGCAGGAGGCGAGTGGAATAAACTTATCGCTGCGTCCTTGTCTAGGTCAGTGGTGCTCTCGCATTTTTGTGGCGCTATTTTTAAAGATAGGCGATTGGATGTCACATAATTTTATAGGTATTTTATTGTTTCAAATAACTTTGGTTTAACGGACAACACCACTGTGACGGCATCAAAAAATCGATTTTTTTAAAACCATCTAGAAAAATCTAAAATACATTTAAGATTAAGATGCCGTTGGACCCAGGTCGAAAAAATAATTATTTTCGGAGATATTGAATATCTTTTTGATCCGGCTATTAATTATCGAGATACGGCGATTTATGATTTTTCAACCCCCTATTTCTTAGGGTTGGGGCGAGTTGAGGGGCAATATTTCATTGGAGTTACTTTCAGTATGCAACCATTCAATTTCAGTAAAAATTCTAATTCTACGATAAAAGTGCTGGGTTTTCGTCTCTTTTACTGGACTAATTGTGAAGGGTCAGATTACTGCGAACTTCCTTTGCGTTTTTTTTTTCGAAACTGTGTTTTAACAAATACTCATTCGCTTCAAATTCGGACAGAGAATTTTTGTTATACAAAAGTTTTATTACACTAGACGTAATTTTTTTTTTAATTTCAGGTGTCCCAGTTGCCAAAACCAATTGCACTGCTTGGCCATGCAGTAACGGTGACACTTTGTTTAAATAATTCCGACCACGTCATCCAAATACTCTCATAAGAAAAAAAAAACATTAAAAGTTGACTTGTTTTTTGGCCCTCAACCTGTCCTCTTTGAAAAGAGACGGGATATCGATGATTCGTGGCGATTCAGTTATAGAGAAATGCATGTAATGATATACGAGATAGGCCATCCGGAGTGCTTGGGGTGCAAAACCCTAGTTTTAAAGTCCTGACGTTGGCACGAGCACGACTAAGCGCGCGCGACCTCACGACTTTTCGGGCGAACGCTTCGGCAGACCGAAAAATCCAACGATCTTCCAGTCTCGTTCTACAGATATAGGAAGTACGTGAGAGCCCCGCAGGTCCCTTGATTTCCTGGGAGAGGAAGTTTTCTAACCAAGTTCAGCTCGATCAACGACCATCCTCCATTTTATTCTCCAGCTTTATTTCTTGTTTTATCTTTTTCGCGCTGCAAAACTCGGGCACAGATGCCCCGGTCTCTTTTCCATTCATGGAACCGCAAAACTTTTCTCACGATCGTGAATAAAACCGCGGAGCCGGTGAGTACAGGATACGAGAGCATCTCCATTTTGGTGCAAATGTCGAACACAGAAACGTCGCAACGAACGATCGGATAGAAATTCATTTGAGAACATTTGAACGAGTCTATTTGGCACTTTTTTTTTCTTTCTCGTTATCAATATTCTATTGTTTATTTAATTCAGAATGTCGAGGTTGGCGAGTGCCAATTTATCGATGAGAAGTTAATTTGAATCCATTGCAGATTATCTGCCAAATTATTTTTCGGGGTCCAGTTGTCTGTTATTTGTTTTTCGGGTTGACTAAAATTTAATGGAAAAATAAAACTCTTAATTATTTCCTGCCAAATCACTACCGATATTCGAGCAAAACAATTATTTCTTGAAGGTTCGGCGAAAAACGGAACGTTCAATTGCACTAGATAATGGATTTACATGAATGAACGAGCTGATCATCATCACTTGTGGATGATCACCAGAATTGCCAGCAGCTAGTCTGAAACCCTTAACCTTCAAAAGACGAAATATAGTATGTAAAAAAATCGACGAGGCTAAAAATAATTCATACAAATGTAAAATGATAATTAATTTATAGTAAATAAATAATATTTATAAACAATAAATGCTTTATAAAAATAATTTATAATTTTTTTTCTGGATCTGCTTTTGTTTTTTGGGTCGACCAAAATTTGATGGAAAAATTAAAGTCTCAATTATTCCCTGACGAATTGCTACCGATAATCGACCAAAACAATCCATTCTCTCCGACCGAATAGCCGAACCTTCAATTGCTGTGTATAATGGAATAATATAGACGAACGAGCTGATCATCATTACTTGTGGATGATGAACAGGATTGCCAATAGCTAGTCTGAAGGCCTTAACCTTCAAAACACGTAATGAGGACCTAAAAATATCGATGAGGCAAAAAATAATTTATAAAAATTTTCTATCGCGCCGTTGGCCAATCCCAAGTCCAAGTTGATTCTTGACCCGAGGAATTTCATCCCTACTTCGATCCGGTTGTTTAAATCATCAGGATAAATGAACAGGGTCAATAAATATTCGAAGTTCTTTGCATTCAAGTTTATTTCGCACAATCATAAATTGAATAAAAAATGATTGGATATTGATCGAGTTAAACCTTCGAACCACCTGTAGACTGAAGATAATCCTTCATAGCCTCGAGGCTGGCTTCCGGGTCGAAGTCGCTGCAAAATGCGACAGGCAACGATTAAAAGTACCGTCATCACTGATGAACGCCGATGTCAAGGGAAGTTAAAAATTTTCAACGTTACCGATAATAATCTTCTATGCGTTTTCGTTGCGGTTTGACGTAAAACGTGTGGAAGAGAAATCCAGCGGTGATGCTAGTCATGCAGGATCCAATCAAATTCCGTTTTATCTGAGCTGCAAGGAGTCCTCGCATTTTCGGTCGTTTATTGGCCATAACCTTTTCCTCCGTCACTGCTGACACGCTCGCGTTACCAAAAGCGCCGAGGCCTTCGCAAAACAAAAATGACTCTCGGATGTCGATGGAAATGCCGAACATGAACAGACATTGGAGGAACGGAGTCCAGGCATGAAATTTTGACGTGTTTCAAAAATTGCGAGAACTAAGGGCGGCGCTGCAGTCTGTCACATCTGATGTGCTATATGTAGTACGTACGGATGTAGGGCACGGTTTTACGTGCAGGTCTGACAACGACGGTAGTGGAGGTAGGCACAGTTAGCTCCTCTTTTTTTTATTCCGGATTCTACCATTGTAATAATCGTAATTGAAGTTTTCATTCAATTACGTTTCATTCAATTGCAATTCATTTTTAGTATTTCAAGAAGATAGTTTAGCATAGTTGCGGCATGTTCAGCTCATCTGACTGATATTTTGGTTTCGATCCTATTCAGCTTGTTTTTTTTATCTTGTCTTTTATTTTTTTTACATGTGATTTCGTAATCTTAGATTTGATCCTCAACGAAAAATGTATGAAATTCATGAAAAATTTTCTCGTTTTAAAAATTCTCGCCGGAAATCGCGTACGACCTCGTGGTATATGGTTGCAAATAAAAGTCATACTGATAGTCATAGTACAGTCGTGCTGTATATTGGAATCGGAAAACATTAAAAGAAGGCTAGTTTTTTGATAGATGATTTTGTAGGTGCCGCGGATGCTAAATCCAAGTTTGCCTAAAAATCGGGGTGTAGGTTTTTTTAGGGGATGAAGGGGGTTGAAGGTCGATTAATGCCAAACTACAACTCCCACGACGGCGGCGCCGTGGGACAAAATGTTCAGAAAACTCCGCGCTTTATTTTGGTCCACAAAGCCGGAGTCGTAGAAGTTTATTTTGGGGAGTGAAAACGTCGGGTGAACTTTTGAAAAATCAGTTTTAATGCGATAACTCTTTGGGAAAAATTCATACGATTTTTTTTCAAATGGGAACCTTGTAGCACTTGAAAAAAAGCGTCGATCAAGTATTTGATCATTCCTCTCTGGTGATATCTTCCCCCCCAAAAAATTGTTGAAGTATCAACAAATTTTTTTGTTATTGAATAACTGAAAAACAATCGTTTTTTCGGGGAAGGTTTAAAGATACGAAATGTAGAGAATCATTTTTCTTTATATTTTCGTTTCTATGGACCACCCTTGAGTTTTGCTTTTTCCAATCCCTCTCGGGGGTTAAAAATTTTAAATGAAATTCTGGGAAAACTATTGACCGAAAATAAAGAAATACGAGTTCGGCGCTATGGACAAAAATATAGCCGAGGGTTCAAGCTACAAATTGTTCCACGGCGGCGAATTCGTGCGGTCAATAGTTTTCCCAATATTTCGTTTCTAATTTCCAACCCCCGAGAAGTGTTGGAAAATCAAAATTCAAGGATGACCTATAGAAACGAAAATATAGAGCAAATTATTCTCTACATTTCGTAAATTTAAACTATACGCGAAAAATCGATTGTTTTTTAGTTATTCAACAAAAAAATTTCTTTGGTATTCCAACAATTTTTTTGGGGGTCAAGATATTATCGGTGAGTGATGATTAAATGAT
The DNA here is from genome assembly GCA_951751655.1 of Ophion costatus. Taxonomy (NCBI): domain Eukaryota; kingdom Metazoa; phylum Arthropoda; class Insecta; order Hymenoptera; family Ichneumonidae; genus Ophion; species Ophion costatus. The sequence goes on from OX632356.1 coordinate 8,061,918, forward strand.
CGAACGACGCGTTTTTTCAAGGGCTACAACGTTCCCATTTGAACAAATGTCTAGGAATTTTTCCTAAAGAGTTATTGAATTGAAACTGTTTTTTCAAAATTCCACGCAACTTTTTCACCCCTAAAATGAACTTCTACGACTTCGGCGCTGCGGGCAAAACTGAAGCCCGCATTTTTCTGAAAATTTTGTCTCGCGGCGCCGGCCTCGTATGGCATCGATCCAACCCCCGCACCCCTTCATCCTCTAACAAACCCTGCACCTCGATTGTTAGGCATTCTTGGATTTAGCACGCGTGGCACCTATAGAATCATCTGTCAAAAAACTGGCCGACGATTTTTTTCCGATTATGGGGTTTTTCGGCGACAGCACGACTGTACTACCACGCCACAAAAAGAGACGTAAAGACCTTGGATAAATCCAGCGGCAGGAGGTAAGGAGGCAAGCACTTCCCCTCGCTAATGGCGACGCGTAGCGGCGGCTAGAGAATCGAAAAGTGGGGATCATAGGCGTGCCTAACCCCAACTCGAAAATTTACCTACTTTGCAAGGCCTGTATATAAGACCGAGGTGTAGGTATCGTAACCAATGGAAGGACAGATAAAAGCTACCCTATCTAGGGTGTATTATGGACTAAATACGACTAAATTTCTTGTTGATCAATTTCATAATGATTGTTGGCTAGCTGCATCTGAAACCGTCCATTTGGGAGGGAGAGAATGGATAGTGGTTCGGTAGCAAATTATCGAAATGATTATTCCAAAAATATATCGTTCATCAGAACAGACAACCTTGGCCCATCTTTCGACCAACATTCGGATTCTAGGCGGGAACAACTCGGGTTTCTTTAGAGGCAATCCAGCCAGCCACCCAGCCAGCCATTTTCTGACTGCTTCGCACGAGGTGAAGCGCTGAGCCGGAAGCGCTAACGGCATCAACCGGAACAAATGGTGATCGGAGGGAACGATGTCTGGGGAATATGGCAAAGGGAGGTACTTTTGAGCGAAGAATAAAATTGCTGATTTTCACGATATTTTTTAAACCAAAGATTTCTTCACTACTTTTGATACTTTCGAGTTACTACCATCGGCTATTACATGGATTTATTTTTCATTAATCTTTAAAAATTGCGGATGTATGGCGAGGTCTTCTAAACTGTATTATCAGAACTGGCGTGCCGTAGAGCTATAAAACTAATCGACCAATTCTCACGAAATTCGGTATGAATCTTTCTAACCTTATTGTGATCTAACCTTATGATCTAACCTATTGTGATCTAACCTTATTGTGATCTAACCTTTCTAACCTTATTGTGATCTAACCTTATGATCCTAAATGTTTTTGAACATTTTTAAAACATACTTTTTTAATGCAAAATGAAGCCATTTTTTCCGGAAAGTTCAATCTTTTTGTTTCTAAGCGTATCATTTCATCGATTTTTAACATTTCTCACTTTTCCTTGGTACATATTCTGCATATGAGTTTCAATGAACGAAAAATCTTCGCCGGTTTTTTTCAGATTAATTCCATCGAGGCTACGTGTGACGCCGTCTGACAACATCTGCTCCAACCCGTTTCGAAGACCGTGCCAAATCTCCGCCGTTCATAAAAATTGATAACATTTTTTAAAAATACCATGTAACAGCCAACAATAGTAATAAAATTACCCTAAGGCTAAAAAATTGTGAATAAATCTTTCCTTTAAAAAAATATTATGAAAAACGACAATTTTTCCTCGCTTCGAAGGACCTGCCCCCTCAACCGCTTAAATCAACATCCGGCCTGGCGTTTTCGTACTGCGATATAAACTTGCCATGGCGATTCTCATCCTGGCCTCTTCTCGTTCTGGGCTCACTTCAAACGCATCAGTTGCAGTCGATAACGATCCCCAGTGATCCATTCCAACGCTTTCAGTAGCTCATGATGCAAGCGGCCCCTCTTTTGGGCGGTTCTCCATGGACCTTGTTGTCCATAGAGAAATCACCACTTTGAAAGCAGCAAAAGCACGCTTTGGATGTTCCATTCCATGGAGCATGTTCGGCATACGTTTCCTCTAGCAAACGATGCGTTCACGCGGCCGATTTTTTTGCGAGGAAATAATGGAGCATAACTACCACACAGGAAGTGTGACTTTTACGGAACAAAACTTGCCATTGTGAAGACAAATAAAATAGACGACGTTGACGCGTCCCTCAAATGTCACCTACGCCGTTTTAGGCTAGAAATAGACATTCGACTTTGCTTCCCTTTGTCGGATCAGAGAAAATAGTGTATCCAACGCCGTGTATTCTCCATGGCCTCACGAAGACGTATCTATTTTAGAAAAAGTCCGAAAAACATCGCATGGATGGAAAATAATCCTGGGGCATTCATAAAAAAAGCTACCCACCCAAAATCTCGTTTGCGTTTGTCCAGCAGCATCTCAAGGGTAGTTTACACCAGGGGCGGGGGGCGACCGAACGAATTCGTTCGTCCGTACTGTAAAGAAGATTTACGAATGCTATTTTGGACGTGGCAGGGGCGAAAGGGCGGTGGGTCGATTCACGTCCAAAGCTCGCTGTGGCTCTCGATTCGACGATCGATTAGAGTGATTACAGCAACGAGAGTAATTTCGGGAAGCGAACCGACAGAGATATTATCGTGCAGGGTGAGCTCTGTACTCCATACAGAATGGTCGGACCTACATATGCATAACGATCACGGCAGCAATGGGGACACGGGTTACGGTGCCACTCCCGACGTGGGATCGTTGAATTCGAGAATAATTTTACTGCAAACAATGTGGAATCAACTTCGACCGAGCCATGAGTATCAGCGGCAATTTCGAACATGTATCTCTATATGTGTACCCGGATGTATGTCCACCTCCAGGTGAAGCGAGACGACTCTTTGGGCAGGCCAGGGGAGGGCAATGTAGACTCTGAAATTTGTTTTCATTTAGAGAGACGCAAATTTTATGAATTGTTTACGAATATGGAATTTTAATCGGGATTAAAAGAAAGTTAAGTGTAAAAAATGCACAAGTATCCATCATACGATATTCATTGGTACTTTGGCTACATTTTTAAATTCACCTATCAATTATTCACGGATTATTTATTGGTACTCGAATTGCATTCTTTTTTCAACTTATTGTGACATACCAAACTCGTATCAATTGTATTTTGTAATAATTGAATTACTACTAATTTATGATACTTACATATACTGTGTTTCCTATTTTTTTCATACACATGATGTATCTCGAAAAAAACGCCCCGGTCAAGTATTGCGTGCAGTGAAACTTTAGGGGTCAAAGGGGGCTGGTGGAAAAGAAATTTTGTTCCGGAATTCAAAACGGCGACGTTTATGTAGCCGACATGTTTTTTTTAAATGCGAACATGACTTTTTCACGAAAACGTTGGTCATACGAAAACTAACAACTGTTGTACGTTTTTTTGATAAAGTTCATATTTTTTAGGTTTTAAAGACCATTTTGTACTATTTTAGCGCTAAACGGAATTTACCACGAAGACGTGAAGTCTTTAACATCCGTCGTGTAAGTATGCGTTTACTTGTGTGTGTGCTTGAGTTTGTTTGGATTTGTTCGATAACCTAAATAAACTTAAACGTGGATTAGGTCTCTGCGGCTCATGACTTCCGTTGTTAAACAAATGCAAGTGTAAGTGTGCGTCTAAGTTTGAATATGCGTGATAACGGAAGTGACGAGCCGCAGCGACCTCATCCGTGTTTGGGTTCGTTTGTGTTATCGAACAGACCCTCTCAAACTGACAACTACACACACACGCACACTTACACAAGGAATGTTGAAGACCTTACCTCCTCGTGGTACATTCTGGATAGCGCTGAAATAGTTTTAAAAAATCGCATTCTAACCTAAAAGATATGAACGTTCTTAAAAAACTGTTGCTAGAAGAATCGTTAGTTTTGGCCTGACAAATTTTTTGGCGAAAAAAATACATGATCTCATGTTTTTTAAACATGTCGGTTATTTTAACGTGTCATTTTACATTTTGGGCCAAAAACGGTTTTTTTAACCTCCCCCTTTGGACCCTAAAAGTTTCACTATACTTCCGATCCGACCAATACTTTATCGGAGTAGTATTTTTCTAGATAAATCAAGTGTGAGATTAACGTGGGACACCAGGAATATTGGGATTCAATTTTTCATAACTCATTACATTTACAAATATCATGATTGAATTTATAATAATTGGTACAAATTTAACAACAAATCATGTATTGGTGCTCTGGCTACACTGTTTTCATTTATTTGACTTATAAATTATTTCATATTTCTATAAATTGGAGTTTTAATAAATTATATAAATTGAACAGTTATTATAGATCGAACTATGCACTCCTTTTTCGCACCCGCAGTATTGCGAGAAAGTGCGGATTTCCTTTTCGGCATTAAAATTAATCTCTGTGGTATTCAAGTACGTAAGTAACGTCGTATGATGTTTTCGTTGTCAACATTTTCGTTCAGCGAGTCTGACATTTTCGTTCACTGCTGGTGCGTTAGCCACAATGTGAGATGACATTTTTTTAAAATATATAATATTGTGTAAGCTATCATGAGACTTTACGAATTTTTTGCAATTCTCTTACAATTAAGCCGAAGATATAAAAAAAAACATTTTAATGTACGTAAACGTGGGGTTCGATGAGCAAAGCGTTCATGCTATGGTTGATGTAATTTTTTTGGCTCAATGGCACTAAAATAAACCATTGTTAACAACGGATTAACGCAAACTAAGCCTTTGTAAACATTTAGAAAAAACCCTTTTAGCCCATCGTAAACCATACATATTCAATATTGAACCATCAAGATTTCATGAAAGATTACAAATTTTGGTTGACGAATGAAGAGCACTGCTGCCAATCTCAGTGTCCGCAATGTCGACGCATTTCAGCAACACCAAATAGTAATTAAGGGTAATAATCAATAGTCTCGTGACATACATACGAATAGGCGTAAGTAATCATAAATGACTCAAAGTTTCATTCTAAGTTGCACAAGAAATTCGCTGACGCAGTTTTTTTTTCATAAGAATCATCGATGATGTTATACTTTTCCGAGTTGGTAGCAACACAATAGTTTTTCTTATTTACGTAATGAAAATATAAAAATTCATAATTTTGCCCTTTATATGTTATTTTTTATTGAGGCCTTAATTCATAATATAGAGGCCTCAAAAATGTGCAAATCGTAATTTGTCTCAACTGGATCGCTTCTGCCGCCTTGAAGTACGTAAGTAACGTTATCTGATCACGAAAACACGAAACATGACGAGTCGAGCCCGTGGTGGCACGCGCTCGCTCGCGGTTTATTTCGCTGTCAAATTTTTTTTCAGCGAGTCTTTCATTTTTGTTGACTGCTCAGCTCCCCGATAACTTACCGTGATGATACGTAGCGTATACCCTGCGTAGAAAAATACGACACACACTGGTGGAAACCCCATCAAGATCGGACTATTTTTTAGGACGGACTTTCATTTATACGTATAGAGAAGAAGAAATTATTCACCCATTATTTATCATTACGCTAATCACGTCATTTTGAAAATTCATCTTGCTATAAATTATGATAAATTGCACTTATAATATATCAATTTCCAATACGACATTATAATAACATGTATATTATAATTAAATTTATAATAATTCTTATAAACTGTTCTACAATAAATTATTTCCTGATACTTTGACTACATCGTTTTTTAATTCACTTATTATAAATTATTCCAAATTTGTATAAATTGAATAATAAATGATTATTTTCTACTTTAGCTACATTAATTTGATTTATTTCACTTATAAATCATTCTCAATGGCTAGAAACTGAACTTATTATGTTATGGATAATTCAGTTATAATAACTGATTTTTTCCACTATAATTGCATATGTGAAAATCCAATGTATAGCAATTATTATAAATGGAACAATAAATTATTCTGTGTACAGGATCGAGAAATTGGCCAATGTGTTTCACCCGCGCGTGTGCGCACTGAATGCAAATTTTTTGTCCCCTTTATAGCTCGGCGAATCGAGCGTCGTGCTGTTTCATTGCCTTTTCCGATTTTATTAAACGTCCTTTCACAATTTCACGAGCTCGCTCTGTGACGTCGAGCCCGAGTGAAATTTCTCCGGCATTGTTGTTTCCATTCTCTTATGTAGCATCGATGAGAGAAACGGTGATCGCAAACATTGAATGCGATCCCGGCGATGCTTCATATTCCACTGCTACGGATCGGATCGTTTTTTTCGTTGTTTTTTTTTTCCTTTGGTACGCGGTTCAACCAAATTGAATTAAGCCGCGCTTCGTCGTTTTCCTACGACAACGAGACAATTCCCCAATGGTATACACACAAGGTATATGAAGTTGTGATTGCGCTGTGGAGTTTCTACTATGGATTGGCATTCTGTCGGCACGTCGGTCCCTCGCTTCTGCTTGGTGGAATGGCCGCGGTGACCGATACGGTCGGGTTTTCCGCAGATTGAATTACGACCGCAGAATTCGTCAAAGCTCATCTGACATTTAGTGCAGTGCCGATGTTTCTCGGGTAACATGTGAATATGCGGTTTTATCAGGCGCGCGGGACAAGATTAACGAAAAGTGGGTCACGTCGCCTGACAGGTTCAGATCATCGAGCTCTTCGAAATCGGGCTGACGTTCGCCCCGAAAAGAACAGACCGATATGCAATATTTTTTCCTGATGAGAACGATGGGATGATGAGGTCGAGATTTCACAGACACTTCACACATAGTCTTGCCAAGTTTGAGTTTTTTTTCTCTATTTATACATAGCGATGAGCAATGCACTTATTTAGGCAAAGTGCAGCCGTCGCAGGCTGCATGGCCAATCGGTGCAGTAGGTCCTGGCAACTAGGGTCATTTGAAATGAAGAATAAAAATATTTCCATTTAGTATTATAATTAAACTTTCGTATGGCCGGGTACTTATGCAGATTTTTAAAATTAACGGACAACACCACTGTGACGGCTTCAAAAAATCGATTTGTTGAAAACCATCTAGACAACTCTAAAATACATTTAAGATTAAGATGCCGTTGGATCCAGGTCGAAAAAATAATTATTTTCGGAGATATTGAATATTTTGTGGAGCGGTGCAGCGCGGTAATATTTCTGAATATCGCCATAAGCCGCCTCTTCCTGAGGAAGTATTGGAGGCAATTACGCCAGTCTTCGAAAATTTGAGCAGAGACGATTTGCTGCAGCGTTGTTTGGGCGGCTTCACGCAAAACAACAACGAAAGCTACAACAAATCAGTTTGGGCAATAGCCTCCGAGTGTCAGTCCGGGAGCAAAAAAATCGTCGAGATTGCAGCTGATATCGCGGTGTTATTATTCAATGATGGCCTGAGAAGCCTCATGAAAGTTTTGGAGACGTTGGGGATAACTATCGGCCCAAATTGTTTCAATTTTTGCGTTGAAACCGACGCAGCGCGGATCGAGCTGGCGGAGCGCTCGCTCACAGACGCTGCAAAAGAGGCAAGAAGAGCCTCTACAAGTTCGAGAAAAGATGCTAGGGACTATGATTTGCTTCTTGAAGGCCAGCTATATGGTGCCGGCATCGCTGATTTGAGGTAAAAAATTTTTTTTCCAATTTATCGCATAAATCAACAAACCTAAAACTTTGAACGCGTTTTTCTCAAAACCACTTTTTTGAGTGCGGCACGCAGCAGAACTCGAGCAATTTTTATCCGATCGACTTCAAATTTGGACTGCATCAATAAAACTAGATTATCTAAAGAAGTACATAGGATTTTTTCGATATCTCAATAATAAAAAAAGTTATAGCCTATTTTCGACGAGAAATTTTGCTCGAAAATCGTCCTTTAATTTCAAAAGCGTGCCTATTTTTTAAAAATCAATGTTTTTTCAAATCCTTGTGTACTTCTCTTAAAAATATCATATTATTAACGAAAACACTCGGTATTTTTTTTCAGATCGACTTTGAAGAGAGTTCTGCTGCGTGCCGCGAACCACTGCAGAGGCAACAGTACCTGACGCGGGAGCTTCCCCATCGTCACCATGGGGCGTGAAAAATTTGAACATTTTTTTTTATGTATCTTCAATAAACAACGAACAAAACAAAAAAAAAATTTCGAATATCTCTTTTTTTCCCACAAAATAAAATTCTTGAAAAATGGCAAAAAAACAGGGCGTCACAGTGGTGTTCTGCCTTAAGAAAATGTGAAGCTGCGGAAAAAAAGTTCGATTTTTGACCGGAAGAACCATTTTATTTGTTATTAACGAATGGATCAAAATATCGAAAAATTATCCGGGCATACGATGAGAGATGTTACAAACTATGCGCTGTACAAATTAAAAGCGAATGTAGTAATAAAGTAAACTCTAATTCAATAAGATAAATGTCAGATGAATTTATTTTTTCGTACCGGCAGGACACACTTCAGTTCGTTCTTCGAAGTGAAGCGCCTGGCTTGAAATCGCCATACCTAATTTCATCCTAAGGTCCGGAGGGGGAGTTCGCTCGTAACGCGAACTCGTGACCCAAATACGACGGGGATGTGGTGTACACCCCAATCCGCGAAAGCTGATACACCCTGGCATTATGATAGTTGGTGAAGGCAAACTGCACTTGGTTTAACTTCCGGTTGGACCGGAACGAGACAAGCCTCGAGGAATACGAAATTCTCCCTGTCTGGAGAACGCTGTGTGATCCAACGCTGGCGCACCAACTTTTGAAAATAGAAAGCACGAGGCATCGCGGGAACGGCTGCAGAGAGAGAGAGAGAAAGAGAGAGAGAGGGAGAGAAGGAGGAAACGGCAGGTGGAGAGAGATGCCAAAACCGGAAAATTGGAAACGAAATGGAGCGAGAGAGGGTGAAAGCGAGAAATCGGCACGGCAAAAGAGGGATAAATGACAATGTAAAAATATCGGTAACGAAAAGAAGTGAAACAGATGACAAACGATATAAATCGGTAACGAAAAGAAGAGAAAGAGATGACAAGCGCCATAAATCGGCAACGAAAAGAAGAGAAAGAGATGACAAACTATATAAATCGGTAACGAAAAGAAGAGAAAGATATGACAAACGATATAAATCGGTAACGAAAAGAAGAGAAAGATATGAAAAACGATATAAATCGGTAACGAAAAGAAGAGACAGCGATGACAAGAAAGAGAAATCGGCAAGGACAATAAGAGACGAACAACAGGAAAAAGAAATCGGCAGGAAGAAACAGGGACAGAGAGAAGTAGGTCCGAGTAACAAAAGAAAGAAATCGGTTACGAAACGGAGAGAATGAGACGATAAAAAGAAGAAATCGGCAACGAGCAGTAGAGAAAGATATTAAAAGAGAGAAATCGGCGATGAGAAGGAGTGACAGAGATGACAAAAAGAGATATCGGCAACGAGAATGACTGCAAGAGGTTTAAGGGGGGATTGTCTTTTTTTTCGCAAAATTTACCGCTTTTTGGGAATTTTTTTGTGGAGAAAGCATACAACGGAAAACTTGTGAAACTTGGCATATAGTTTTATTGATCTGTTTACTACATACAAAAAAATTTTGAAACAATTTCATCAAAAAATCCGCCTCCCACCCCCCTCGACGCGCGATGGTCCTTTTTTGATGGTGTGCACGATTACAGCCTTCACGTTCATCCTGCAACAAAAACCCAAAAAGCATTTTACTTTAGACACATATAGCTATCGTTCGATGAAGGGAAAAGAAAAAAAAAGAAAAAATTGACGATTTGGTGACGTTTTGAACTTGAAGTATCGATTTTTCGAAAAAAATTGATCGATTTTTTGTTATAAATAAAAAACTATTAAACGTATTGCTTTTTTGCTTCATCAAACGATAGCTATATGTGTCTAAAGTAAAATGCTTTTTGGGTTTTTGTTGCAGGATGAACGTGAAGGCTGTAATCGTGCACACCATCAAAAAAGGACCATCGCGCGTCGAGAGGCGTGGGAGGCGGATTTTTTGATGAAATTGTTTAAAATTTTTTTTGTATGTAGTAAACAGATCAATAAAACTATATGCCAAGTTTCACAAGTTTTCCGTTGTATACTTTCTTCACAAAAAAATTCCCAAAAAGCGGTACATTTTGCGAAAAAAAAAGACAATCCCCCCTTAAATTCAAGCTGTCGCGTTAATACAACGAATCATCCCTTTCTTATTGTAGGTAATTTCCCATACGAGTCTTCAGTATTCGCAACAACCACTTCGAACAAAACGATTTTGTTATATACATATCTTACCGCTGTGCCGTTTTCTCTCCCTCGACTCTCCTCGATACTCGTCAGTCGAGCGAACAATTATCGTCTTATCCCATTCACATCGGTGAAATTCCACCCTCGTTACCGGTAATCGCAACTGCCCGGGAGTTTCCGTGGCTTTTCGGTGGTCGGTTAAGTCGAGACGATAGCGAGAAAATCGGCAAAGACATCGTTGTCGAGGTGAGAGAGGCGATCTTGCGGAGTATCGTGTAACTACGTGACCGGAAATACATTGGAAACTTGGCTGCCACCATTATCCCGATGCTCTTATTATGCCTGTGTGCATAATACCACCTGACAGCGCACACCGAAAGTACCAAGGGTCGACGACCCTTGCGGCCTGCGATGCTTCCCTCTCCGAACGATTTTTTCGATACTTTTTTTCGTATCCGGCTAAGAGAGGCTTGAGACTCCATGAGAAATTCTCATCTTGCCGAGAGACATTAAGGAATGAACGTTTGGTCTGGAGATGCGTGCAACCCCAATGACAAAAGGAAATTGCTCTCCACTTTGATCCGCGAGCAAGCGGGCCGTTGGAAGAGCTTTACTTTCTGCTTGCTTCTCAACTTACGGTCGTCCATTTTTGAGCAACGTTCCAATAACCTGAACGCGTAAAATCGACAGGCGGTCCATGAGGGAACTGAAGAGAGTTGACATTTAAATTGGCTATCCAGCAAGGCTTCTAGCAAGGCTGCAAATGAAGGTTCAACTTTTTTATGCTTGAGGGTATTTATTGCAGCGTTATACAATGAGAAAATGTTGAACAATGTATTCCAAGTTCAACAATATGAGGGCTCCAACTTATTGAGGCAATGGTGACCGGAGACACATCCGAATGAACCACGATTGCGGTCGAACGGAATTTTTTTTGGGAAATCCCAAGGATATTTCTTTTGCCTAAGATTTTCCCTACTAAGAGACGCGGCAGCGTCTCGACGCAAAGTAATAAAAAAGCAACTCGAAAAATCTCGATGTCCCTGACGAACCTGCAGCGTAATCTTTATACACCAATCGATTATACCTTAAAACGGAAAAGTGAAAAAGAAAGGGCCCAAATGGCGGTCAGGTAATAAAATGGTTCAATAATTCGAGTCATTTGTTATGTAAAATTGTAAAAACATTTTGTTTTCACTCAAAAGTCAGTTGTATCTGAGTAGTCTGGGTCAGCTTGACATTTAAAAATATGATCTTTGTTATTGCATAGTTTTATAGGCTGGGATATTACCTTCCCAGCATAATTGGCATAATTATGCTGGCCCAGCATAATTGGCATATATTTGTTAATAAAATCTATTAATAAAAAATCATTCGAATTCCTTTCTTTCGTCGAAAATCGAATTTTTTTAATACAGCTTGCCGTTTTCGTATTTTTTAAATTTCAAGAAATACACGGTCATGCAAAAGTTTTATTATTATACTAAAAGTAAATTTTCTTATTCTTAATTTCCGATCTCCCTAGTTGTCAGAAGCTCCTACACCGATTCCCCACGGAGCAACCACGGCACTTTCTTTAAACGATAATAACTTAATATTTTACCAATATTTTTCAATAAGAAAAATACTGAGCCTTGCCAAGACTATTCATCAATCGTGTGTAAAATCCCGGTCTCGTCACTTCGATTCTCTCACCAGAAAGAAATATTGAAAATCGACCCGTTTCTTAGGCTCTAAGCTAATGCAGACCGCTTTTTACCAGCTATGATGAATGTTGTTATAAACAATAAAACGCAAGCCAATTTTTAAAAGCTCGACAAAAAAGAGCCAACCACAACCATATTCTCACTCTTCCGTTCTAATTCGAGGGAAACTTTTTCCAAATATTTTTGCCTCAGAACGAAAGTGGAAAAGGAAGAAAAAAGATAAAATCGTCGTGCATAAATCCGACATGCTCTTCCCTCTCTTTCTCCCTTTCGCCTCAATCATCCAGTTTTTCGTGTCAGTTTGAAAATTCCGTCGCAATGGTCTTTTGTCGCTACCAGTGGCGTGTTACGGACTTTTCAAAGTTCCTCTCCCGCAAGAGAGGCACCTGAGCTTTTTCGTTATTAACGAGCATTCCGAGCAGATCCGTGCCACTCCATCCTCATCGGCTATAGCTCACAAGCTCGGCAAACTCTCATCGTCGGGTGCCGGTAATCCGCCAATTTTTCATGGAGACTCCAGCACGGATGTATATCTCGATGGGGTAGCTCGAAGCGCCGACGCTACGGGACGTGGAAAGGAGAATTTCGCTACACAGAAAGTAGGACCTGGTCGTCCGCATCGTCGAGGAAAACCTCCCCCCTCTCCTTCCGTACTTACTGCTCCCGTCCTGTATTTTTCAAAGTAGACTCCAATGCGGCAACTAATTTGCAAGGCCATTTTGACCCCATTTGTGCACTCCACGAGAGTTCATCCGACTGACAATACAGAAATACTTTTGGTTTGCGAACTTTCTCGGATTATCCAGCCAACGAGAATCGGCAGCAAGTTTAGGGATCCGCATAAGATATGATATTTCAAAAATATTACTGTTTTATCGAATTGTTTTTTAAGGGGTTACCCCCACTTGCGATTTGGAAAAAATCGTTTTTTTTTATTGCATTTTTTTTGAAGTATGAGTATCTGAGAATATGTCCTGAAAATTTCAAGTCGATCCGAACAAAATTGACTGAGATATGATCGTTGAAAGAGAAGAATCCGTTCTTCGTGTAAACTGAAATTGAAACTTTAAACGCGTTTTTCTCAAAGTGGCATTTCTGAAGTCGGTGACCAAGATTACTCGAACACTAATGAACCGATCTTCTTGAAATTTTGCAGGCTTATTTAATACATAAAAATGTAGTCTTTAATCGTTCGATTTTTCTTTTTCGAAAAAAATGGCCGTTTTATAGCCAAAAAACGGCCGTTTTTTTCGTTAAAATCGAACCATTAACTTTGACTGTCCGCCATTTTGTGAATAATGAATATTTTTTAAAATCCTTCGATTAAAGACTAGTTTATACTTATATTTGACTAAATCCATCCGCATTTTTTTTTCAGATGATCCACTTCGCCGCAATGTTGGTCACCGCAAACCGTGTATATAAAAACATTATTTCATTGACGACCATTTGCCACTAAGCAATGCAATATTTTTCAATAAAAAAATTACTGAACGTTCTTCAAGATGTGTTCTTTAAGATGGTATATTGATCGATTAAAAAAGTTTTGTAGTTTTCTTTAAAAAAATTCATGAAAAAGGCCTTTTTTTGCGCTACAAGTGGGGGTAACGCCTACAAAGGAGAGATACACTTACAATTAGGCGAGAAAAACATTTCTGATTTTCATGATTTTTTTTTAAAGGATATATTGCTTTACGATTCATCAAACTTATGGTATATTTTATTGCAACTGTTGGCTGTTCAATGGTATTTCTTTTTATTGATCTTTAAAAATGGCGGACGTATGCCACGGCTTTCTAAACTGCATTCTCAAAACAAGCGTGACGTACAGCTTCAAAACGAATCGGCTGATAGTAATAAAATTCGATAAAAATGTTTCTAACCGTATTCAAAATATAATCCTAAATGTTCCGTGAACACGATGCAATATGTAGCCATTTTTTCGAATATTCAATCGTTTTGTTTCAAAACGTACCGATTTTCAACATTTCTAACTTTTTCTTGGTTCATGTTCGATGTATGAGTGTTGATGAAAGAAAAATCGTTCGTTGATGTTTTTCAAATTGATCTTGCCGACGCTACGTGTCACGCCGTCTGACAACATCCACCATAACCCGTGTAGAAGACCGTACCATGCTTCCGCCATTTTTGAAGATTTATCAAAAATACCACGTAACAGTCGAAATTAGTAAAAAAACATACCCGTAGTCTAAAAAAAACAGAGAAAAAACGTGCCTTAAAAAAATCATGAAAATTAGCAATTTTTTTTTCGCCTGAAGGTATCTTCACCTTGAAGTGTTGGGTATTAACCCCTTCGTTGGCATTGACGCAATAGTGCGTCAAATAATTCCGTGCCCGGTATGGCATTGACGCAATAGTGCGTCAACCTTAATTTCCCTATTTAACTTGCGCTGAATGGGAATCAGAGCCTAACTCGGGGGGGGGGGGGGGGGCTCGCTGAATCTGAATTTGAAGTCAAAATTTGGAAAGTCGAAATGGCGGCGCCAATATGGCGGAAAAAAAATCAAAAACTTTACTCGATTTAGATATAAATTGGTACTCTGGGATTTTCGAGGTCGCTTATTACGAATCTGAACACAAAATTCAAAAATCTTTAATGGCGGATCTAATATGGCGGACGAAAGTGCAAAAACAGCCCGATTTGGATAAATCTTGGTACTCGGGGGTTTTGGGGGACGTTGAGTGTGATGCTGAACTCAAAATTAGGGAATTTTTCATAATGGATTCAATAACACGGAGCATAATACAATAAATAGGTGGAAATATATGAAGCTTGAGTACCGAGTTTCATTTAAATCAATCTGTATTATTTGTATTTTCATTCGCCATATTTGTTCGTCATTGTGAATTCCTGAATTTTGAGTTCAGATTCGTAATCAGCACCTTCAAAAACCCAAGAGTACAAGTTATCCGGATAAAAAAAATGTCCTGCCATTTTGTGCACTTTTTGTCGAATTCTTTCTGCCAACGAAGGGATTAATTTAAATTTTCAGCGAGCCTTATGTACAAACTCACAAAATTGACCGAATTATGACGATTTTTGTGAAGGCTCTGAGATGTACCGTTTTTTCCTCTGCGTTTTTTTTTTTTCAAAACTAAATTTCATAAAGTGTAAGTCGTATCTCCAAATCTATTCGTCCGGTTAACTTCAAATTCAGAAAGAGCATAGTTTATAACATATTTTATCGTATGACTGCTGCATGATTTTTTTAAATGTCCGTCCCTTTGTATATAACGAATTATTAAAGTTCTTTTCTGGTCGAACATCGAACTTTTTTCTGTGGGTGGCATCTTCCTAATTTTTTCGTAATATTTTTCTATGAAAAAATTATCTAATATAGGTCAAATATAGCCAAATCTATTCTTAATTTTCCGAAACATTTAATTGACTACTTTTCTTCCAAAAAATTTCCGAAAATCACCCAAATTTTCAGCGTTCACACTGGTATAGCCCCTTAAATAATAATAACTTCATTGTTTATCAATTTGATATATATATATATATATATATATATATATATATATATATATATAGATATATAGATATATATCAAATTGAAAAATACAACTCTTCAAGACTGTGTATTGTGTGCAAAATCCCAACTTCGTCATCCCAGTACAGTCAGACAAAAACATTAAAAATCGACCTGTTTTTTAGGCCCCGAGCTTATACAGACCCATTAGTCCATCACAAAATAAGTTTCACGTTGATTACGATGCTGTTACATTTTGACTCGACACTAAACGAGTCCAATTTCGTAAAATTTGGGCCCTTAGCCCTTGGCGAATGTCAATGTTAGTCAGCAAAATTACAGATAAGTAAAGTACTTCCGAATGTTGCGGTTCACCTATTGGGGCGAACGTTGCGAAGGCCATCCAACCCGACAAGTAGAGAGAGACGTGAGAGAGAGAGAGCGAGAGAGAGAGCGGCGGGGGGGGGGGGGGAGGGAGAGGAGCGAGAAAGGGCGCCGGAGAAGGGTAGGGCCATGTACTAGGGTATCTAATATGGTGACTCGCAGCAGTCAGGCGGTCTGTCCAATAAAGTGTCAGCGGATGTATAAACAGCGGGAGAAACTCGTCGCACTTTGCAATTACGAACATAGCGAAACGTCGTCGCTCTGTCGTCTCTCTCAATTTGAGTGGACTAATATGTGCTTCTGATTCACTGAAATATCCTATTTCAATGTGACCGATAAAGACAAGTAATCATGGCTGAGCAATTTGAGAAGTACAAAAAAGTCCGCGATATTTTTATCCACTTTTATCCACCTGGTGTAAAAAAGAACCGAGATATAAACAATTGTTAAATAACACTGTTGATACTTGAAAAAAGCTCGCAAGTTTTCGGGATTGTATTTTTGAATGGATTTTATTTCATTAAATTTTTCCCCCCATTCGTCGAAGGTTAATTGATTTAACGAGTTTTTATGAAAGAATCGATAGATCTACGAAAATGCACTTGTATACATTTTTTTGCAGAATTTGTGGGGTTCAGTTATTTATTCATTTATTTTTGAAGGATTTTTCTCGTTTTCGTAACGGTTTGAAATGTATTTCCGCTTGTAAGGAAAATGATCAGTGCCGAATCTGACAGGAGCGAAGAAAACGGATTCTAATAATCATCTAACATAACTTATACTGTATTTTTATGATTCCCTCCAGGAGGACCAAATTTCTTTATTATTTATATATTTTGTTTTGTTATTCAATTGTATTGTATATATTTCGAATTTTTTTAGAGACAGGAATGAAATACATGATCCAAGGAACTTTAAGACTTTATTAGCTATATATTGAAAGGGGTAAACAAAATTGTTTGGCGAAAGAATACAAAATGTCGTAAATTTAATTTTACACTGAGAGAAAAGTGTATATTGTTTACAGAAAATGCGTATGGTAAAAGAGAGTATAGTCGAATTCCCTATAGTTTATTTTCACCGCAATCATAATATGGTTAAGGATGTTGAGTCCCTATGAAACATGTTAATGTTAATTGTTCAATAAATAGCTTCTAAATCGTCATAAAATTTTTACACGACCTCCTGAATACTTCATGTCAAAACATACCAAATTTTCAGAATTCTATCATCATTACTTTAACCTCCGTAGGGGTTGAAATAAAAAATGATAAGAAAATTCTGAAAATTTGGTATATTTTTATATGCTGTATTTAAAGAGGTCGTGTTAAAATTTCACGACGATTAGGAAGCTCGTTATTAGAAAATTATCATTTTGTTAAGAACAATTTATTAAAGTAAACAATCATACAGGTAGTACTCTCAATTGAACATTTTTGAATTTTTGAATTTATGAAATATTATATACATTTAGTAGACATACCATTCAATATGGTAAAAACCACAATTTTTGATAGTGTAAGGAATCATCCATTTTATGGAAACCTACTATATTATATAGCATTGACAATCGACGTATGCTTGAAAGATTGTTGGTTGCGGTTAACATATAAGCATAGTTAACACAACTGCTAAAATATCATAAGCAGTACTATATTTTCAGCAGTAACCATGACTATAAAATATTATTGTCCCCTCAGGGTAATATAAAATATGGTTAATATATGGTTGAAGTTACTATACATTTCTCTCTGTGTATAGCACTACAAGTGAAATATTTTCGTTAATTATATTAGCTCTAGCAGTCAAGTGCGGGGAAAATGAAAAAATAAAAAAATACTTTCAGAAAATTGCAACGAGGTAGAAATCAAGTTAGTATTTTCAATCATAATTTTCATCTACAAAGTGATATACTTTTACGATGTTTAATTGTTCGGAAACAAATTGCTCGTACTTGACTGTTAAAGTAATCTAAGAAGCTACAGGTAAAATTTCAATTCGATTGGACGAAAATTGTTCGAGTTCTGCTGCGTGTCGATTTCAAAACCACGGTTTTGAGAAAAACATTGTTGAAATCAACGGTTTTATAGACGCTACAACTGACTTTTTTCTGAAATCGAATATCACCTTTTGGTTGAAAATAAAACTATTTTTAGTCGGTAACTTTTTCCCCAAAGATTTACAAGGCTTACAAGAGTCGAGAACTGATTACAGCAGCGTGGCATCGCCGAAGGCGCTTTTCAGCGCTCGCAGACTCCCCTCAAAAATAGCTCGAAAACCACTTTAAAAGTGTTTTCCCCGTTATAAACGAATATGCATCATATTTTTGATGGTTCGAGCGATTTCTTTTTTAATGTTTCCAGGAAAACGATGTTTCGGAATTTCACAGTGGTGTCCTCCCTTAATGTATTTACTTTATTTATTTATTTGCTCCTATTATATTTATTTGATTTCGACATTTATTTACTCACTCATAATTTGTTAATTATTGAATTCCTTATTTTACTGTTTATCTTTTGTTGATTTTATTTATTTATGTACTTATACTCTTTTATTAATTCAATGTATTCATAGACTCATATTCTTTTGTTCATTCGTTTAATACATTCGCTTCGCGCACGTTATTAATTATCACTAATAATTAATTAAGAATCGCAATCTTCTGCAACTTCCTGTAACAATTATCTTTCTGCAACGAAATATAACTCGCAAAATTATCCACTCATAATTACCAAATAAAATTATATTTCCAATCTGCCCCTAATTTGGTTCAAGTTTCTCTAAAAGCTCGCTTGTCTCGACATAAAACTCAGCTCTTTTTTTTCGAAAAAATTCTTTCAAACACCATTGTCCAAAACACTCTATGCATTATTGCTGGAGGGGCAAATTTTCCCAACGCCGATAAAACTGCGAGGAAGTTGCGACATCGAGCATCCTTTCGCGACTTTTCTTTCATTTCCGGTCATCACTGGTCCCGTCCACAACAGCTGGAAAACCCGAACGCCCCCACACGCCCCATAATTCAACTCATTATTGTCATTCACGAGAGGCATGGGACAAGGAGGGACTGTAAAAGAACAGGGTGCCAAAAAGCTCAGGGCGTACACTATTCGGTTATATACTCTACTAGGAAGCACTAGAAATCCGAACGATATTTAATCCCATTTGAGTGGCTTATCAAGACCCCTCGGTGATTTACCAAAAGATCGCCGACACGGGGAATCGGTAGAGTTTGCCCCACGTGAGATGGTTAATACACAGGCGCTCCTCCTCCCAATGGGGGCACGATCGAAGAAGCGATTTCTACTCAAGAACCCCTCACGATCGAGAAAGGGTTGCTGTCCTTCGACCCTCCGCCCTTTGCTACGACCTCTCACCCTTATCCTATTTCTCATCGATATCTATTTCTCAATCGATATCGATATATCCTTATCCTATTTCTCATCGAAACCCAAAATCATCCCCGCCACGTCGCGCTGAGATATCTAATGAATGCCTATGTTAGAGTCAAGGAAGTTGAACTTTCTTATTGATATAATTGATGGATTTTATCGTGGATTAATTATTTGGGTGGATGTAATCTCGTCGAATGATTGTCCTGATCAAATGTTTTCTGGGCGGAAGATAACCTTTAGAGTCACTTAAAGAATTGAAGACTTTTTATTTATATTATTGTATAAAATTTCCTGATTGATGATGATGTCCTTATTCAATATAAATATGTATTTTAATTTCCATATAATGATAATTTGCTCTTTAAATATAAATACATATATAAATTCCCCGATTGATGATGATTTTTTTCTGCAGCTTGCCATTTTCGTAATTAAAAAAAAATTTATCGAATGTTCTATTATACGAAAGTTGTACTATCATACTAAGAGTACATTTTTCAATCTTTCATTTCAGATGGGTCTTGTTGCGAGAAGCATCTCCACCGATGGGTCATGCTGCAACGGCACCACTTTCTTTAAACAACAATAACCTCGTTGTTTATCAATATTTTTTTATTAAAATAAAACTCAAACTTGGCAAGACCTTGTATCAATAGTCTGTGAAATCCCGAGCTCGTCATTCCAATACTCTCATCAGAAAAAACTATGGGCAATGGACCTGTTTTTTGGGCTTCGAGCAGGCTCTTTAAACCTCACGAATGATTGACGCCCTTTCAATTTTTTGGACCCATATCCCGTCAGCCTGTTATTCGAAAAAAAAAAACCAAAAGACCACACGGACCTCGCATGAAATATGTCCAGCACAATTTTTCCACTATACCGATAGGTACAAAACGGTGAGCACAGCATGAAAAGATAAAAGTGAAGGAATGTCGAAAGGATTGAAAAATGATGGTCGAAGGCAAGAGTAGTTGCGAAGTGGCCAAAACGAATAGGTTAGGGGTGAGTTTGGCGTTGTCGAGGGTTTAACAGCACCCGAATCGATCTACCACCGAAACCGAGAATCCCTGTCTCCTGTATATACGTATAGGTTTTGTTACGGAAGAAAAATGTCCCTACGAAGTGAGTTAACCGCCCATCGATAGGGTGGCGAACCACCGCGACCCAGGGTGAGTCAGTTCAACGCGCTTCCTCCTTTTCTCTCGATTCCTCAGCACCCGCCGCGTAATAAAACATGCCGGATTCGTGTACCTTCCGTTTATGGTGTTCCACAAGAAACAGCCCTTGCGTTCAACTTCACCTTAACCGTTGCACGCCATCAATGCGATTGGGACAAAATTGCCAGGACTTGACGAAGAGAGAGAGAGGAAATTATGGAATTTTGGTGAACGACGATTTTCATAGACGACAGAACCGACGCAGTTCCATTTTTACCCCAGTTGAACGAAAGGGACATGGAGGCCAAGCAGAGAGCACCACTGAATTATGGAGTGTTTCCGTCCGGGAATCGTTAGCCGTTCATTTTCCATTCTCACTTCGGGAAAACGAGGGCTGCCCAATGGCAATCGAGGGGAGAAATTGGTGGTCGAAGCTCCGATTGAAAAGCCTTCTGATTACGATCATCCGTCACTAAGTCCGACTACGACTCGCCAAAAAAATTGAAGCTATATCCTGACTGAGACGAAGGCATTCACGGCTGCCAGTGACCGCGATTCCTGTCATCAATTATTCGGAGGGTTGAGCAGACGATTTGGCAAAAATAACGAAATTCCCTCCTTTGGTTCAACGTTTGAGAACAAAGACGAGTTAAGTCCGGGACTGCACGCTACAGAAGTGCATTTCAATTCGGGACAAAGGCCATCGACCCTACCCAGTATAAAACATACGAATGCCTATCACGGTCCAATGTCACGATCCTCTTGGCGCAAAACGACGCTCGTATAAATTTAGATTTTATCCGGACACGTTTCCATACGTGGTCTCCATCTTCGTCGTTGCATTCGTACAAAGAACGAACGTCTCAGATTTCGTATATGTACATCTCAGAATTCGTGGAAACATTTCAGGACTCGTGCATCAACTTCTTACCCTTTTTGCACCATTTCGCTCTTTCGGGTTGGATCTGGTTTCATCGAGCTCATGAGAGGCAGAATCGGCCAATAGGTTCATAAAGAATGAAAGGTCTGGACGTTCTTCAATAACAGCTCGAAAAGCCTGGGTGTCTTTAATCCTTGAATTAGGAACAAGAACTGCGCTAGGTCCTGGATTATAGAACTATTCGGATCAGCATATTTCGCTCCCCCTCTCTCTCACTCTTTCTCTCTGGTAACCGCTACATCGTCAAAGGGTCCATTACACGATGAATCATTTAACAAGTCCTGGCATTCCCATGGCACCAGAACGGACGCGAGGCTAAGCAGCTCTATCTGGTTCAGTGCGGCACAGAGGCATCGATGTCAAAAGAAAAATGTACACATCAATGGGCTATCAGTCAGCTCGGTGACAGGCTGCACCGCCTGTGTACCACCGGACATGCAATGAATAGAACCTTTTCAATGAAAGAAGATCGACGGTCGTCAACTCATTCGAGTGAAAGCTTGAACAAACGTGCACATTTTTCTATCATTTCAGTGAAAACACTCTCGTATCGAGGGAAATGAATTCACTGGAAAAAAAAGTGTACCCACGCATGCACGCGTGTCAGAAATTTTGTCAGGGATGACCAACTACCGAGTACGATTTGCTTTGGATGTCCTAATAAGGTTGCTGATGCGGGGGTGAGGTCAGGCAACGATGGCGCCACTTACAGCCGCGCTAGTCTCATCGGATTTCGATCAGATCCACACGAGATCCAAGGGCTTGATGCCAATTCAGTGAGATTGTTCAAGCTCGTCCTTGAGCCTACCAATAGTTCGTCAGAAATGCGCCAGGTGGCTTCGGATGGAGCGTTCTCGTGTATACAATTCACCATTTCAACTATAAGATTTCGAGCCAATTACCACGCACGGTAGTCACATGCTTACAGCGTGCATTACAACCTTTTCGATGTTTGCAAAATAATAAGCATCAGTACTATACCTGATACTCGTTATCTTTTTTCGAGAGTTCAGCCCGTGGATTGACCTAAACCATAAGCTTTGTTCTCCCACCACGTGCTACATTTTTATATTTAGTTTCATCGACGAACTTCATTTCGATCTCACCAGTGATGCTTACGGTTTTCCCTTTTTCCAACGCTCTTCTTGATACACTTCACAATTAAAAATTACGTGGGAATACTTTCCTGTTGATATTTTAGTTGGGATTTGACCTGGGCTAAGAGATAGCAAACCCGATCCCGGTTGGGAAAACTGTTTCCTGTCTAGAACCTGAACCCAATCGGAATCGAAACTGTTACGTCTCTAGAATCATTACCTCGTTTAACTGACCTTGATGGCGATCTCACCAGCAACATTCAATGTCTTTCCACTTCTCCTACACACTTCATGATGTATCAGTCTGAGCACTGTCAGCCAATACTTTCATGTTAATATTCCAAGTTAGAAGTCCACCTAGGCTCCCTAACGGATGGGATCCTGGTGGTTTCCATTTGAAACAAGGCGATCCTAGAATCTGACTGGATATTCTCCACCGGAACCCGAATTGAAAGTATTGCATTCATCTCTGGAATCGTATTCGCTGTTCCGATTGGATCTCAATGTAGGCATGGCCATCCAGCATCCAGTTGGATCCCTGACAAAATGTCTCCATGAGTGCACCCGCGCCTTCACACACACATACACACACACGCACACACCACGCACGCGCGCGCACACACACAAGTAATGAAGACATTGGCATTTACAAGGGTACACGTATTGGACCGGGAAAGCTTCGAGTACGAAGATAGAAATCCTGGTAGCTTTCTCCGGGCGCTGTGTGCAAGAAGGAAATTCTCGGCCGATGCCAATGGCCCTGTCTTTTCACGTACCCGCGCGCCACGCGATGAAAACCCAAGCTTTTATGGCAGCGGGGGAGTTTAAGTGACGTGGGAATTGACAAATGCGAAGCACATCGGTAGCCAGCGTCTATCGTTCTCAGCTCCCGACGTCTACCTCGAACCAATAAGGCGACAAAAACGACGACTGCGCGGTGAGGAAGATGACGCCGCGGATGGTGAAATCGTCAATTCCGGGGAGCGATAGTTCGATTGTCTGATGAAATTACAATGCTCCCATTAATCGAAAAGAGCTGATCATCGTGAAAACGACGGCGTATATTCAGCAGTGCAGAATATGATAGTGTAGATTATGGGAACGTGTGTTTTCGACACACACCTCATCAACGTACATGGACACTAATAATTTATTGGTGAAAAATACATAAAAAATCGACGAGCCTGAGTACCAATAGATAATGTATAGAGGATATTTTACCTTATTTTTCTTGTTTGAGAGGAATGGTCGCGAGGTCGAACTCTCCGATTTCGATTGAATTTGGCATGTTTATAGAATGGGCAAAAATAGGCGGCACGTATTTTTTTTTCATATCTGCGGAACCCGCTTTTTAAGGGGTGAAATGCACCCTCGAAAATAGGGGTGTTTGTTTTTCGTCGTAACCGTTGTAATTAAAATATTTAATCGAAATCGGAGAGTTCGCCCTCGCGTCATTTCCTTTCAGACTTTGAAAAATATACGCAACGCTTCACAATAGGGCGGTTACGAAACTGAGATTTGTAGACTTACTCCAAGTCCGGGAGCCAACTTCTTGACGGCACAGACAATTTTTGCAGATTGCAAAATACGGATAAAAGTTTGGTACCTGTAAAACAGGTTTACAGGCCCGTGTGGGTCTGCGGTGGCCGTGGCTAGCCCGTGTGCGAGGCGAGGACCGTTTTTGTCAGAACACTATTTTTCAAAACGGCACGCAGCATAATTCCAACAATTTTCATTCATTTCACTCCAACTTTCGGGCACATTTTAAAATAATATTCCGACGTGAAATACGTTCGTGATTTTCCATGAGTTAATTATAGCATTAGTTATTAACAAATGATTGTCCTTTTTTCTGTCGAAAATTGAGTTTTTACTTTAAATGCTGGTCAATTACACAGTAATTCATATTTTCAAAATTGCCGATGTATTTCACTAGCTATTGGGTGTACAACCTAATACGGTCCGTTTTTTTGCTTAAAATACGCACTTATTTGAATGATAAAATGAATTAATACATTAATCAAAATATTGTCCATCGCTTGCCACTACTTTTCCCCATCTTTCTGGTAATTTATGAATTCCGTCGCGGAAGAAGCGTTCATCTTTCGAAGCCAAGAATGAATCGAGCCAATTTTTGTTACCCTGTTGTGACATGAAGCGTATTCCAGTCAAAGCATTCTGCATCGATCGAAACAAATGGTAGTTGGAAGGGGCAACGTCTGGGCTATAAGGCGGGTGAGCCTTATTTCCCACCCGCTATTTTCCAAATAGTCTTTAACCACAATAGCATCGTGATGCCGAGCGTTGTCATGTTGAAAGATTATGGACTCGTGCCTGGTCGCATATTCTGGACGTTTTTCGGCTATAGCTCGCTTTAAATGGATCAATTGTTACCTGTAGAAGTCTCCCGTGAAACTTCTACACGCATTCGGTGGGCTTCAGCTGCACTTTTCTTCCAATTGAAACAGAAAATCATTACTTCCCGCAAATGGTGCTTATTTGGGACGAAATTCGACATTTTCACTGCAGTAAAAATTAGACTTGATGGGCAAAACTCAAAGGTCTGTAAACGATATTTGGTTAAGGGGTTACCCCCACTTGCGATTTTGAAAAAATCGTTTTTTTTTATTGCATTTTTTTGAAGTATAAGTATCTGAGAATATGTCCTAAACATTTCAAGTCGATCCGAACAAAGTTGACTGAGATATGAGCGTTGAAAGGGAAGAATCCGTTCTTCGTGTAAACTGAAATTGAAACTTTAAATGCGTTTTTCTCAAAATGGCATTTCTGAAGTCGGTGACCAAGATTACTCGAACACTAATGAACCGATCTTCTTGAAATTTTGCAGGCTTATTTAATACATAAAAATGTAGTCTTTAATCGTTCGATTTTTTTTTCGAAAAAAAATGGCCGCTTCATAGCCAAAAAACGGCCGTTTCTTTCGTTAAAATCGAACGATTAACTTTGACTGTCCGCCATTTTGTGAAAAATGAATATTTTTTAAAATCCTTCGATTAAAGACTAGTTTATACTTATATTTGACTAAATCCATCCGCATTTTTTTTTCAGATGATCCACTTCGCCGCAATGCTGGTCACCGCAAACCGTGTATATAAAAACATTATTTCATTGACGACCATTTGCCACTAAACAATGTAATATTTTTCAATAAAAAAATTACCGAAAGTTCTTCAAGATGTGTTCTTTAAGATGGTATATTGATCGATTAAAAAAGTTTAGTAGTTTTCTTTTTAAAAAATCATGAAAAAGGCCTTTTTTTTGCGCTACAAGTGGGGGTAACGCCTTAAGAGATGTTGATACTTCGCGATACAGCAAAAATCAGCTGTTGCCGTCCACCATTTATAGCACCTAGAGCCATCTTTTGAAAACGGACCGAACTAAGTCGTACACCTAATATACTCATGTCAATTAATAAATTAAAAAAACATTCCCAATTCAAATTTTCGTCAGTTACACTGCCTGTGGCAGACCGTCTCAAATTCCACATGCCTTGCAAGAATGTCTCCAGCGTCACCATATTGTATCATTTTATATTTTTTTTAATTCATTTGAAGATATGACTGATACCATCCTTGAATATTAATATCCTCCTACTTGCCCTTCTATTTCTTTCGATGTTTACGGTGGTGTAGTTTTCGTTTAGTTTTCGTTTCGTTAAGTTTTCGTTTTTCTAGCTACTACGGTTTACGAAATAGCGTAATTCGTATCTCAAATTCTGCCCGTCCTATTCACATCAAATTTGGACAGAGCATAGCTTGTAACATTTTCTATCGTAGGATCCTACAATTTTTAAATATATTTATTTTTTGCAAATCATAACAAATGATTGAAGTTGTTTTTTTGTCGAAAATCGAACTTATTTCTACATCTTGTCATTTTCGCAGTGTTCAAAATATCCACAAAGTATTCTATCGTACGAGAGTTTTATTAGTATAACATAAATGATTTTTTTTTATTGCATTCCAGATGAGCCTAGTTAACAGAAGGACGTGCACCGATTTGCCATGCAGCAACGATGGCGCATTGGTTAAATAATAATAGATGCATTGTTCATCACTATTTTTCAGTTGAAGATGAAACTCAAACTTGGCAGGACGAAATGTCAATTGTGGGTAAAATACCCGACCTCGTCATCTAAATACTCTCTTCAGAAAAGATCTTAAAAATCGACCTTCTTTGGCCTCAGGCTTACACAGTCCCTCAAATAAAAGCCCATGCAACATGTTCCACGTTACAACTAGAAACGTTGCTCAAATCACAATCGATACAGCACTTTCCACGTTTCGATAAAAACGAATTATACCTACCAATCCAATCGAGTCCTACGATTTTAAAGAGCACAGGCAGCTTGTAAAAAATCCACGAATCTTTCTGCGACATTTGACCACGAGGAAGTTAGACCTACCATGCCATACGTCGCATCAACATCTGTGACACTCGTCGTACAACGCCATATAAACCCCGATAAATTTGCACTTTAGGTGTGGATTGACGAGTGCCCCGTGCACTTCGGCGTTCCTCGCATAAAGCTGATCGCGCACTTTAGCGTTGGCGCTTAACTCTCCACTCTCGTCCTTCGAGGACGTGAATCTATGGAACCGCCGTTACGCGCAGTTTCACTCTGTATAATGCCGCACGAAAAAGAAGAAAAAAAAAATACGTTCTCGTGTGTAGTCGAATGGTTCTCGAGAGGTTCTTGCGCGTTGAATGGGATGGAGACAGGCCCGTCGTTGCCCCTTTAGTTGAGATCGTCGGTGCGCCGTCCCATCAACGCTGTACTTTGCAGACCTTCGTGCCATATACGCGCCAACTATACTTGACTATTTTCCCAAGTGGATGTGACACGAACGTCTGGACTTTTGTGACGGTTGGATAACTTGCCTGATCGTCTGTTTCCAGGCAATAAAAAAGCCTCCACCGTGGCATTCTCTCTCTCTCTCTCTCTCTCTCTCTCTCTCTCTCTCTCTCTCTCTCTCTCTCTCTCTCTCTCTCTCCCCTAGTGAATATCGTTAAAGCCGTAAGGTCGGAATTGCTTGAGGGAAAGGCCCATACCGATGCAAGTGTACGGCTGTACCAGCAGTGTGTCTTCGATAACGACGTGGAATATCACTTCTCTCAAGCCATACCTATATATGCGAGAGGTTAAACGCGATATATGGAACGCAGCCCGGAATAGTGTTCTAAGGAATTCTTTTTACTGGTACATTGCAATTTCGACTGGTATATCCAGTCATTCGCTGTTTTTTTATGTTTCCCTCCATCAGCTCGATTCTTCGATTCTTTCGAAACGTGCACAGCTTGTACTTTTGCACTGGAGCAAGTTTATCATCGCCGGAATCAGCAGAAATTTTAAGTACACCTGTTCGGTGTTTTCTCAAGTTGACAGTGTCTTCTCCGTCTACCTCCCGGTCTTCATCCCACTCTGGCTGGCTCTCTCTCTCCCCCTCCCTCCATCCCTCCCTCCCTCCATCCACCCCCCCTTTCGCTGGATCCACATGAAACGGCCATTGAGTATAAAACTCGAAGGGATATACGCGCAAAAAGCGCGCAGATGAAATACTAAAACAACACACGATGTGCACGCGGTGCTGGATGCGTGGATATTCTCTCTCTCTCCCTCTCTTGCACGCGCACACACGCACACGCGCGCGCGCGCCCGCACCCTCTTTCCCTCTCTGCATGCGAATGGGAGTGTGGCAAGCTAGAGCAATGTGTGAGAACAGAACAGGAGCGGCGACAATCGGACCTTCGATACTTAGGGACGTTCAACAAACTCTGGCATCGCACCCTTTATAGCAAACGATTATGTACATATATATACATGAAGCACTGGCGCGCGCGCGCGTGTGTGTGTGTGTGTATAGAGTCACGTTTAATCCCCACGATCAACACTGGCGCCCATTCCATCCGACATATATATGCCCGGTATAATACTGCTTGTTGCGACACTAACTTCATGTTTGCCAAGAACAACGTAAAATAACTATAACCGCATTCGCTGTACGGATACTGCAGCTGCGAGCTGTGCGGTAACACACGGTCACCTTCTCCGTATTTGACATCCCCAGGGATGCAAAATATTCAGCGCTGACCTGGGTATTTTTAATTTGGTTGGTGAGCAAAGCAAGGTCTGGAGTTATCACGGTGAGAGAACTTGTCATTTATCGTATTCCGAAAGCGCTGAGGTGCTGGAGAAATGAACAATTTTGATTTCAATGTTACGGTCGATCATTAGTCGAATGTGCAGCCGTTGTGTTGGATTTTTTCTGTCGTATGACTGGAGGATTTTTACATATGTTTATCCATTTGTTAATAACTAATTATTAAAGTTTTTTTGTTGGCAATCGAACTTTTTTTACAGTTTGCCATTCATGTAGTTTTCCAAATTTCTGTCACATCCAGAAGGGATGAGACCATAAAATGTCGTTTCCCGTTTCGGCGCCTACAGCTGGCGCACGGGATGAGGGTAAAAAGGGAGATGTGTGCAAGGGAGAATTAAGCTTCGAGTGCCCTGGTGGTTGAGAGCTATGCAAGTGACTTCCACAGGTACGACTACAGTTTACAGACTGTCATTTATTGCCGAGTATTGTCCAGTTGGGTGGCCGGAGACACGAGGGGAATATAGTTTGGCGGATGAAGAGAGTGATAGAAAAAATGGTACTGTTAGCTTACATTTGTCGAATGGTGGCCGCTCGCACTGGGACCAAGGGCCTTCGCTCTAGGCCTGGTACGCTGGTGGTACATTGGTAGTCGATAGGACGCACACACTCTATTTACAATGTTTTCTCGGATATCTCATTGGGCCTGTTCACTAGACTGAAAGCACGAAAACAATTTACAATTGGACTGTGTAACTTCGGCGTAAATATAAATACTATTTTATTATAAAAACAAAACGAACTCAGGTTATTAGACGTGAAAGAAATGTATGAGTCGCGATACGAAATTGGAGTTTGATTAAAAGAGGTCTTTCTCATTTTAAGGGCGGGGTAAAGTATTAAAATTTTTTTTTTCATTTAAATTTTTTTTTAAAATGAATGCATAATATATCAAGAATATTGTGTTAAAATTTCAAGTCGACCGGAGTAAAATTGACGAAGTTATGAGTATTTGAGCGTCTATTGCTCCATGCCAGGTTTTATACCTGGGCGGCAGCTGCGCGGCGTGCTATTGTATTTTTCGACCCCGAATAAATTTCTTGATAAACGGGCCTGTTCCGGTCCCGTTATGTATATTCGAGGCATGGTGTATATTAGTATACACATTAGTCTGTACTGATGTACAGACTAATGTGTATACTAATATACACCATCTTTTTGCGTTTGTACTGTCACATTAGTCTGTACTGATGTACAGACTAATGTGACAGTACAAACGCAAAAAGATGCTCTCGATCATCTTGATGGAAGCCTTTTGCTCTACGGACCTGGCATCGACGACTTTGAGTGAGTATAAGAAAATTATCGAGTTTTATTTTGAATTTCTAAAAATTCAAAGATAATTGAAAAATCTGAAAAAATTCATACGTATTAAGAAAAAGGAACGAATCACGAAAAAAAATTGGGTTGCGGGGAAATTTGTTGACTAATTTTTTTTTTTCATCATTTTGTTAATAACATTTTGGAATTATTATCATGCAAAATTAATCTTTTGAGTACCTTTAATATGCATGAATTTTCTCAGATTTTTATGCAATCGAGAAGTGTTCTCAAACTTATGTGCAATGAGCGCTAAGCGACCAAACTCTTCTGCGTTTTTCAAACCGTTTTTCTGAGACTTGTCATATTTGAAGTCCGTGTGCACGATAACTCAAAATCTACTGGACCAATCGCTTTGAAATTTTGAACAGTACTTCTTCACATAATTCACCAGGTATTGTCGAGACCTTTTTTGTTGTTTTTAAATAATTACTAATTTTTCAACAACAAATTAGCTGATTTTTTTTAGCGAAAATCGGGTTTTTGGCTCCCAAGTGCTACGAAAAATCGAAAAAAAAAAAAAATCCTCCCGTCACTACCTCGAGAAACATCTCCTTTAACAAATGCATTTCGATTTTTTTGTTTCAGATGATTCTGTTGCGAGTTATGGTGCACACCGCAAACCAACTTTTTTTCGAGGCGCCTGCGGGGTTTAATTTTCACTCGCTCAATTTTGAATATTTTGCAATGCAAATTTAGGAGAATGTTGTTCAAATGCTACTTTATTATATGTAAATTTTTCAATAAACGAACACTATTCGTGACGCCAAAAAAAAATCTTAAAAACATCCTTTTTTTTCGCCGACTTAACTTTACCCCGCCCTTAAAGATGATGTTGGACTGTATGTTAGACTCAGCGATAGACTGCTGGATTAAGGAAGACTAGATGTTGGGTTCAGACTGATGTTGGACCACGACTGACGTTGCATTCGTCCTCTCGGGCTTCCTGCTCCAGATTCCATATTTTGGTAGAGTAGGGAGAAACGGTATTTCGATTTTCAATATTCTTTTAGCTAATTGGAAAAGACGACGTGGGAGTGTTCTTTGTGTCTTACAGACCAGGAGCGCATGAGATTAATTGCCTGTAGAGCAATTAGAACGAGGGACATGGAAGTCATTTCCCTGTGAGTTTTTGGTGGGAAAGGCATGTGAAATCGGATTTGTTTACCTGGAGTCTCGGGGCTCAATGTCGAGTCGCCTCACGATAACGCAGCACCTATACGCTTCGTGGGCCTCCACGTGCACTCAGCTTTCATTGCAGCCCGCGTTTTTGACCGGGTCACGTGGAGATCTCTGGAGGCTTTGGTCTATCTTTGGTTCCCATACGGATTGAAAATCAAAACTTCGGTCTGTTAGTGAGTGATCTCCGCGTCATCTAGCTCGCAGATAGCAGAATAATGGCGGATAAAAAAAGTCATCGTTAGTCGTGTAAAAAAGTTTCGTTGTCTCAATAATGTGGAGGGCGAACTTAAGACATTTGAGCCTCACTTAACCTCTGCCAGTTATGTTTCGGAAACTGCAGATGCGACTGCAGCTAGTTTGCATCAAAGTGGACCTGATGACCAAGAGGCTCAACATCTTCCAAGTGAAAGTTCGAGCCCGGACTCAACGCCCATGTCGGTTTCGCTGATCGAACGGTAACGGCCAATACTTGGACCAATGTCGGCGGGACGATAATCGATTACCCAATTGTCCGCCAATGCTCGACTAAGTATTGCCTAGCCAACATTGGTTTCTCGATACGAGGCAGACGTTTGGCGAAGCATAGACTCGCCAATCATTGGTTTGCGGATACGAGGCCAATATTCGGCCAAACATACACTTGTTAATCATTGGCTTGTCGATACGAGGCCGATGCTTGGCGAAGTATAGAATCGTCAATCATTGGTTTGCTGATACGAGGCCAATGTTCGGCCGAGTTTTGACTCACCTATCGTCTGTAAACTAATATCTGCACACTAATGTTCGCCTAAAAGGGGGTATCATCTTGAAACTTTTTTTCATTTTTTATTCTATTTTGTGAATGCGCAATATCTCAAGAATGTTGTATCAAATTTTCAGAGCAATTGGAGCAAAACTAACGGAGATATGAAATTTTCACAATCCGAGGCTCTGAGTCGCTCCGCTCCAATTTTGTATACCTACTCGACAGCAGTGCTGGGCAAAATTGTAATAGAAAATTAACAATTACAAATTACTAAAGGTAATTTGTAATTAAATCGTATTCCATTGAAATTACTTTTGGTAATAATAATTGAATCGGAGTTCATTGAAATTACTTTCGATAATTGTAATTGAATTAGAGTCCATTGAAATTATTTCCAGTAATTGTAATTGAATTGGAGTTAATTAAAGTTACATTGAGTCATTTTAATTAAATCGAAGTTCATTAAAATTACTTTCAGTGATTGTAATTGAATCAGAAATCATTACAATTATTTTCAGTGATTGTAATTAAATCAGAAATTATTAAAATTACTTAGTAATAGTAAACCGCGCAATGTGGTTTCATTAGATTTTTTTTGCTTGAGAGAATTCTATGGATCGAAATGAATATCTCGTTTTTTTTTCGTAAAAACGAAGCTTCTTTATACAATATTTTGCAAAAATATTGTATAAAGAATAATTTTAGCGAAATTTAAGTTGCGCCATTCGAAGGAGCGGCCTTGAAAATAGTCGACAAAGTACTTTAGGAATTTTTTCTCCGACATTTTCATCGTAAATAATCACGTCGAAAAAAATACGTGTGAAAAGTGTCTTCGTGACGTTAAAGGGTTAACCGTAAGAAAATTGTAATTTATATAAAAAAGTAACAATTTTCCCAAGTAATTGTAATGAATAATACAAAAAATACTATTTTTTCCAGTAATTGTAATTGATAACGGAAAAATTACGATTCTTCCAAGTAATTGTAATTAGCAGCAAAAAGTTACAATTTTTTCAAGTAATTTCATGTGGCAACAAAAAAATTACAATTATTTCGAGTAATTGTAGTTGATAATCACAAAATTAAAAATGTTTATAGTAACTGTAATTGATAAATAAATATTTATAATTGTTTCCCGTAATTGTAATTAGTGACTAAATATTGCAGTTATTTACAGTAATTGTAATTTACGGGTAATGCAATTACAAAAGCAATGTCTGCTGCCCAATTCTGCTCGACAGCTGCGCGGCGCTGCTACCTGGCAGCTATTCCGTGCTTACGGCTAAACTGCATACTTACGGCTAAAATGATCGATAAGCTAACCGTATATTATGGTTTAGCTGTTCGTCGCAATCATAATTCTGTGGACAAAATGAAAAACGCCATTTGGGCAACATACGACCACTACTCATCAACTGGCGCGAATCCGCAGCATAATAAATGCCTGAGCGGCGACGACTCTTGATGCGAATTTCAGAAAGCTGCAGCGGCAAATAATTTGCAGACATTCAAACACAGTTATACTGCGCTTCTTAGTGATGTTCTCAGTGCTGTAAAACCTATTTTCGAGGATTTTAGCAAGGAGGCTCTTCTGCAGCGATGTCCCGGCGGCTGTACTCAAAATAACAATGAAAGCCTGAATCAACTGATCCGGAAAATTTCTCAGAAATCAGTGAGTGGTACCGCAGTTCTGGTTGAAATTGCAGCTAATGTGGCAGCATGCACATTCAATGAAAGCTGTTTTGTTCTGCCAACCATCATGCAAGAGATGCAAATCAAAAGCGTAGCAAGTTCTCACGAATGGGCGCGCTCAGTCGACGGATTACGCACAAGTCGAGCGGAAGAACAAGCTGCAAAGGAAAGCAAAGAAGGTCGAGTTCGCCAAAGACAAGAAAATATGCTTTGGACATCATGAGTGATAGCTGTTCGTTGTAAGCGCCTGGTATCGATGATTCTGTGTAAGTATATAGTGAAAAAAAAGAAAAAAAAATCGGATTTTGATGTAAAAAACTTTAAAGCGATTTTCCCACACTTCACGTTTTCAAAGTCGGTGACGGCTGTAGTTTAAAATATATTGCACCGATCCTTTTCAAACTTGGTACACTCTTTCTCTGTATAATTCGTAAGGTACGGCGGTCAAGTTTTTTAGAAATTTGTTGTTTTTTATTTTACAATAACAAATTTGCCGATTTTTTAAGCGAAAATCGCGTTTTTGAATTTCCAGTGTTACCAAAAATTGAAAAATCAATTTTAAAAAACTCGACAGCGTCACCTGGCTAAACTCACAAACTAATAAAATCAATTTGATTTTTTGATTTCAGATGATCGAGTGATGAGTTACAACCGTCACCGCAGAACAACTTTTTTTGGAGACGTCTCCGGAGATTTGGTGGCAACGGCTTAGTTTTTAATATTTTCCGCTGAAATTTTCAGAAAATATTCTTGAAATGTTATTCTACAATACTGTAATCATTCAATTTAAAATACGTTGCCCCTATCTTGTAAAAAAATGTTTGAAAAAGGGTCTTTTTTCACTGAATTAACCGTACCCCGCGCCCCGCCCCAAGTTTGCCTTGTGAATTTTTAAAATTATATTTTCGATATATTACGATGCCAATCTTGCCATACAATATTAAAATTTGTCAAATAGATATAATATTTTTATAAAATATTGTTGTGCGCTAACGTTTTATGCAGCTGACAGTTGAGCTTCCATTATTGGAATGGTTTATTTTAAATATTTTTATTTATTCCAATTAAAATTTCTTTCAATTTTATCGCCCAATTACTAAATATTGTGCTTAGTCCTAATAAATCTGTGATTCGGTTTCATCTGTTCAAAAAACAATTTAGTTAAATTCACCAAATGGATCTGTTTTTTTTTAATTTAAATTAAATAGGCTTTTCGTCGAGTCGACCATTTTTCTATTTGATTGAACTAATGGTCTGTCTGTATTGCAACACACATGTCAAAGGGGTGTGACGGTAGAGAGGGTGGAGAGAGAGAGGAATTATATATATAGGCCATGCTTGAAAAATCTATAGCATCTTATTCGATAAAACTCTGTAATTATCACAATGATATCAACTAATTGATATAGTTCCTGTGATACAACAAATAATTATAAGAATTCATTTGGTCTCTTACGCGATAATTGCGGCTCAGATGTTGCAAGCACTCGGTAGCATAGGGGCAGCGTGCGTAGTTATGAGTAGGTAGGTTTTAGGTTCGATTCCCATATAGGTGAAATATTCTCTTCAAACGAATCATTTCAAAAGGCCAAGGAATGACGAATTACAGTAAAAAAACGATATATATATTTTTTGGCAGTGTAGGGCTAGTTTTGGTTATCCATATCGGGTCACAATTATCCGCCAAGGCTCGGTCGATAATCGGGCCAAGCTCGAGTACCAATGATGGTAAGCTGGGCGCCGAAATCAACGTAAGGCCGATGCTGCAATCGACGTAGGGTCGACGGCGAAATCAACTTAGGGCTGACGCCTGGGTGTGACGTCGGTCCGATGTTTTCATTCCAGCGTTTATTGGACACCGAGCCTACGTTGGTGAACAGAGTCGGGCCGCCGTTCTAACTCAGGCGATCATTGGTGCGCCACGGTTGGCCCGACTCTGGAATCGTACATGGGTGGCTGTAGAAGACTGGTTTAGTTTGATCCTAGTTGGATGAGATAAGACTTATAAGATGAAGGTATTTTTGCTTCTAAGTTCAGGTTATGGTGTATACCTATGATTAAGGCGGGATTCTACTTTGAAACTTTGAAAAGGCTAAATTGGATGAAAACACCCACCTGGAACACGTCGAAGGCATATTATATGGCCCAGGCATCGCTGATTGAGGGTAAGATAATTTTTTCTACGATTTATCACTCACCAAAACTTTAAACGCGTTTTTCTCGAAACGACATTTTCAAGTACCGTGGTCGTGATAACTCAAAAAGTACTGAACTCATCCTTATGAAATTTGGAACACATATTCTATATGTGTGTACCAACCGACCTAACTACAATCAACTTAAAAATTTGATTAGAACTATCTTTTTATTGCAAAAAAGACCCAAAAAAAAACGCATTTTTTTTTCGTATTTTAGCCGCCATTTTGTTAATTTTGCACGTATATAAAATATTCTAGTTAGGTCGGTTCCTGAAGACATACTGAACATGAAATTATTTGATTTTTTTGTTTCAGACCATCCGTCGGGAAGATTTCACGACCACGGCAACGGTACCTGCTTTTCGAGGCGTTGGCTTTAAACATATTTTACGTGTACAAAAAATGAATAAAATACATTAATTTTTTTTTTTATGTACTTAAAGAGTGTATTTATTGAACAGTTTAAACCCCATATCGATATCTTTAATAGTATTCTCAGAAAAAATTCACGGAAATAGCGTTTTTTTTCATGGTTTCAAAGTAGAATCCCGCCTTAATATATATAAAGGTATAGACTCGCGAAAATTTATATTTGCATCTACCTTATTCTCCAAAATAAAAAATCCTAAAATAGGAGCAAGATGATCCGAGGGATCATCTTGTTCATACCCTAGGGATCATGTCGAACACCGGAGTATTTCAAATAACCCAATCATAAGATAGATAAATATGCCAATAGTCAACGCTTTTAGATCTCAATTGTATTGAATAACTTTTAAATTACCAGCATTCTCCCTTAGGAAGATCATTTCGTACACATTTCCCGTGTGTATTAATTTTGTGTAAAATGGCGACCTCGGCATTCCAATACTCTCGTGAGATAAAATATTGAAAATCTACCTCTTTTTGGACCTGTGTTATTCTTGTCTAGCGTCGACTAATACTATAGAGAGCGTCCGCGGGCTTAAGGGTGCATACGGTGTTAAACTCATCGCGCATGCGCCACTGCGTGAATAATATATCGCGGTGCGGATTACGAATTGGCAGAAAATACCCGCGGCAATTGGAACGATTTTTACTATTTTTACATAGAATCGATTCTTCAATTGGTCTCTATTATTCACAATACTTTCACGTGTACTTTTAAATGTATGCTATTTTTCATTTTGTTTTTAGGACGAATAGATACTAAGTCAAAAAATGTGCATTATCGTAAATGATAATATAATATGACTAACGGTGTCATTACTGCAATTGCCTTCTACGATTGACGGAAAATGTTCCCAACTCACCCTGGCTAAACCATTTCCACCAATCTTCTGAATAATTTCGAAGCATTTGCATTTATTTTCGTCATTGGCAGATTTCATATTTTATCAGTATTATGAAGGTAAAGCTTTTTGCTTTCCGGAATACATTTGCGTATTGCGGATTAACTATGTATGAGCCAATTAATGAAACTCGCGGATATATTGGCAAGTGAATGGAAACCACAAGCCATTAAGTACTATGTATATATAAAATGTTTTCCCTTATCGACAATTACAATCGTTCGTACCCATTCATTTTAACAAGTTATACGCGAGCAGAATTTTTTTCAAATGGATGTGGAAAATATCAAGAACAATAAATAAAGTACACTTTATTTATCTATTCAGGAATAAATTATTCAGCTCCACAAGGGTCCATGGGTTGATAGATCTGAGAAACCCAAGAAGTCTTGTAATCTGTCGAAACAATAAAAAATAAATAAAAATCATATAATCATGTAATTTCCTTTAAAAGTCGAAACTTTTTTTCGTGCCGAATTTCGCGGCTCGAATGTACTGGATAATGTTTTCTTTAAATCGCTTGACAAACTATAGAGAATCTATTTCCAAAGATTAGCAAACGACTGCTCAAAAAAATATTTAAAAAGACATTGTATCCATATTAAAAGAAAGGTGCCTAAAAAAATATGAATAATAAATATTTTATGAAATAGAATAAGTCGTATCTCAAAATCTCTTCACCTGATTCACTTGAAGTTCGGACAGAGCTTGATGGTTAATCTAATCGGCCGCTCTACAGATATACAGGGTGGATCAATAACTATTAGCACCTTGGATCTGATATCCAATCCAATATCATATCCAAGGTGCTAATAGTTATTGATCCACCCTGTATATTTCTACGATGAATTTCACGTCGTGTCGAACACCGTCTAGACTATATTTTCGCCCATACCCAAAATGAGGGACCCAATTTTTATTGTTATTCTCATCTCCAAAAAGGAAGACATCGAAGGTAAAAAAAATTGCCCGTTCTTTGCATACAGCGAGCAAAGCGTGAAAAAAGTACGAGAATTATTTAACGAACTGCGCTATGCGAGGTGTTACATATATATGCATACACTGGATGAAGACGACATCTACATGCATACTTATTAATTTGCATAAGCATATCTATATAGCCGCTGCGTTTCGTGTCACACCGATAGGTCACGGATTTGATTGGTTTCGTATTTATGGAATCGCTGGAAATAAGTAAAAAAAAAACGTGATGCGAACCGAGATTATTGCACCCAAAATAAAATTCGCCAGGAATCCGTATAGATCGCGGTTTCCAATTGTATTTCGTGGCATAAATTCACGCGTTCCCTCTCATTATTATTTAAATATTAATTAAATTCTACAGCCGAAGATAATCAAGAAATCCCGATCATTCGCTGAACCGTGGAGTGTGACGAGGCATTAAAAAATCACTAACGGGCGAATGAAGAAGTTCGCATAACCTCAATATATATATAAATGTAATTGTACTAGTGGGATGTAGGCTTGTTTATTTATTAGTTAGCGATTCATAATATATATATATATATATATACACACACATACATACGGGACATTGTACGCCATTTCACCAATTTTTTCGATTTTTATCTCTTTTCTTTTGGGAGTTATGTTTTTTTTAAACCGTCGATTATTTATTTATTTGAACTAATTTAACGAACTGTTTATTTAAATGAAGATCGCCTTTAAAAAAAAATGTTCTAAAAATTCTCTGAATTGGAGTGACCTATTTTATAATTTCCAAGACTAGTCTCATCGTGGGCCCATTTTTCCTTTTTTTTCCAATTACCCATAATTTTTTGAGAATATTTTCATCATTTTTGTCTCCAATCATGCTGTTGATGATTTTGAGATTTCCAATTCGGCTTCGACAGGCCTAAAACTGCTCATCTTTATTTATTTTGAATTTAGCGAAAAAAACGATTTGTGTTCAAAATATTTTTTTTCCTTTAAATTCAGCGCAAATAAAAAATAAACCGTTTTAGGCCTGTCGAAGCCGAATTGGAGATGATAAAATCATGAATAGCATTATTGGAGATTAATATGGTGAAAATCTTCTAGAAAAATACGATTAATATTTAAAATGATCTTTAAAAAAAGTTTTCTC
The DNA here is from genome assembly GCA_951751655.1 of Ophion costatus. NCBI lineage: Eukaryota > Metazoa > Arthropoda > Insecta > Hymenoptera > Ichneumonidae > Ophion > Ophion costatus. The sequence continues at coordinate 8,101,052 of OX632356.1, forward strand.
TTCAGAAGAAAAAACGTTGACATTGATAACTGATCATTTTTTAATATTTCTAAAGAAAGTATGCTTCAAAGTGAAAAAAAAATAGTTATATATGGACATGTGCCGATATCTCAATTAGTTCACGAGTTATAGGGTCAAAGTAGTTTATGCTGAGTGAATTTCTACACGGGTGGGTCGTTTTTAAACACGCTGCTTGAGAATACGATCTGGATATAGATTATGGTAGTCACAAGCTTTTAAAATTGAAGGAATGAGTAAGAAGTGCAAATTCTGCGGAGCGTTTGAATGGAAATAGGAAACAGCTGAAACGTGTTGTTCTGCAGGTAAAGTAGCCATTTCTAAATTAGAGAAGCCAATTCGATCCTCCAAACACTTTTGCACATACAAAACAGAAGAATCGCGTAGACTTTTGAATCGTATCAGATTCAGCCGTTTCCATATGACGGCGTTTGGTGCTGACAGAGTATAAATTCAAAAGGCTGCAATTCCAGTCGAAGTCGGCATTTCCCATGGGAATTTGGGCACTCCGTATTTCTCGCATGGCCAACCATATGTGGGCTGTTCGCTTTCCGAAAACCATGAATTATACAATGTTGTATACACAACTATATTGCAGAGCCATATAGTTCGGTAGGCAACCGACCCAGCACTTACCTCATTCAGTCAGTCTACCAACGTTCTTGAGAAATATGACGCACAACCTTCTTCGTCTCTTTCTTACTTTGTTGCTGTATTTGTTTATCGCATCTCATGATAAAATGCTGAGATCGACGCTGACGACGTCGCTAGTAGATACATAACATCGAAAATACCGTAATGGTTCGAATATTGTCACACTTGAATTTTTAATGTTCGGGACTCGAGCAGGGAATATATTAACAGAAACTCTGGTAAGGTATCGATATTTCGAATTTGGCTTTATTCACTTTCTCTACTTTGACTCGATATAATCTGAAGGATATACAAATTTCGCCATCTCAATATAAACGTGTGTCATCTTGTATTTCATGTGCTGTTTGGGTTTATTTGGGTTAGTATTTTTAATATTGTCTGTGGGTTTGCCGTGCCAACTCTCTACTCAATACGATGTTATCATCGTACATGCTAGATCTATCATCTAGCGCGTCGCTAGGAATATCCCCCTCCCCCTGCCACCCTGATTATCCATTGCTCGTGGAAGATCTCGGTACGATCGGACGGTCTGTGGTTTCGGTGTATTGTGATTGTGTGTGTGTGTGTTTCGTTTTGATTATGTACTCAAGCAATTGAATCGGCTTGTGCAAGTGATCTGTGCACTGACCTACTTTTTATGAGTAATTTAAGTCTTGATATCTATCCCTTTTCTGTGTCACGAAATATCTTTCCCTTTTTCTCTTTTCTTCTGTTCCCTCTTATTATACCTCTCGCTTTTCTTTATCGAGAGTATTCTTATTCTATTTGTTTTATTCTTCTCCTTTTATTATCCTAATTTCCCTACACCCATCCGAATCTCTTTTTCGGTTCCCCGTTTTTCCTTTGCAACACTTTCCTTACCGAGAGGGCTGTACTTGTGTCAGCGGAGTACTTGTCGATCCACCAGGCCAAAAAACAAGAGACCTTACTCTTAAAACCCTGCCCTCATATACCCTATTCTTCCGTTTTTTTTCATTCCCTTTGTTTGTCTCATCACCCATAAGTCTTCTGAATATTAATTTTTCTCCCGGTTCCTAAAGCCATAGCTCGCCAGCCGCGTTTACGTTTTGGGATTCTATATACCAATGTTGATAGAAAAAATCTCTAGGATGAGTTAAATTGTTCATCCACAAATGGCCAGCGGAATAATTAGATAGAACACAAAATATTTTTCCGTCCTCACTACTCACTAGTATGATGGTGCTGGAAACTAAAGCTGTAAGGGGTCTTAGGCGCATCCCCAATAATTAGGCGGGATTACTTATCGTTAGTTTTGTTTAACCGCGATCTAGAAGTGATGAGGGACGACGTTAAACGGTGGCCCTTGAAAGTTCCCCATCAGGAAATGAAACCAAATAAGGCGCATTTGTGTAACTGGTCCAATATTGCGTTGGTTTTGTTCGGGCTCTAGCCCTTAAAAGAGCCGTTTTAGCTGGGCGGAAATCGAATGCCCGAGATTGGGTGCGAAAGGGTCGACAACGTAGTCATAGGGGAAGAGAAGCTGTTGGGAATATGTAGGGTGGGAGCTCGGAGAGTACTTATCGCTTGGGGGAAGGTAGAGCTGGTGAGAATTCGGGAGGGGGGTGAAGTCGAAAGACAGCAAGGGGTACGTGGATAAGTTGGGTTACGACGTTTTGGGAAATGTCATCGAAATCCGCGTTATCCTGCGCAGAGGAATAGCTATGAGGATTTGGAGGAAGAACAGCGAGACGAGGAGGAGGAAAAGGGACTTTAAATTCTCCGATTTTTGGAGTTTTCTCATCCCGTTCCCACTTAAGGGTGCGCAAGGTTGTCCTCGGGTTCGAGGCGAACCAGGTTAACGAGTAACGTTGCCAGGGACCCGGTGACCGTGGCTGACCGCTGCCCACTCTACTACCAAACCCTGGTAGTAGAGTGGAAGAAACTCTTTCTACTTGTTCAGTAGTAGGGGCCGAGTCCTTCTCACTTTTCCAGCAGTCAAGAGAGGATGTGGGATGAGGATGATTCATTCCGCTTGCTTGGTAGTCTGATAGGTTTAGTGCTTGCACCACCTGTCCAGCAGTTGAGTACGGTAGAGCCCTCATCTCACTTGTTCAGCGATAGAGAACTGTCTTTTCGGGCCTTGCGGTCCGCCTTATATACCCGGCTGGAGCGGCTCTCGGTGGTCTTCGGTCGCGCCGCCGAGATCCAGCCCCGGGCCACAGAGCGCGAGAGCCCTACGGGAATAACGGGTATCAGAGATTTCCACTCGTGACACCCATGTCGTGGGGCCCGCGAAACCCACTTTTTCGACATGGTGGTGCCGACGTTCGGATCGTGAGCTTAAGAGGGAATGATACCTTATCGTGGTCGGTATGGTAGAACGATTATAGATTCCCACGAATCTCTGAAACGGCTCTTCAGATCCCGTCGAAACTTTGCCAAACGACGTCAAATAGATAGACGAATGGCTGTCTTCTCCTCAAATTTTCTGAATTTGCGAAAAAAAATGCTCAAATTCAGAAAATTTGAGGAGAAGACAGCCATTCGTCTATCTATTTGACGTCGTTTGGCAAAGTTTCGACGGGATCTGAAGAGCCGTTTAAGAGATTCGTGGGAATCTATAATCGTTCTACCATACCGACCGCGATAAGGTATCATTCCCTCTTAACCTTACAATTTCTGTTGACAGGGCAGTGTTCTTGTGTATGAAGTAGTGCGCTAAAGTATAGATAAAGCGGATGAGTGAATGTGCTTAAGGAGGTTGCTCAGCTATCGCGAAATAGTGAAAATTTGATGAAAATCATTGAGAATATTTGCGAACAGGTGTTACGACTCCGTGTAAAATTTCATGTACTTCGTCTGCGTGCGCGTTTTCCACATTTCAACTCAGTTAATAACTTATTCGCGATGTGAATAAACAAATAAGATTAATAATATTTCTAAACAATCAATTATATGCATTCTACATATTTATTAGCTGAAATTTATTTATTTTACGTAACCGAAAATTTGATTACTCGGGGTTGGCAGCCGTTACAGGCACCCATGTTTAAGCATATGCGTTCCCCTCTTGCTACCTGCCCCGCCACGGCCTTGAGCAGCCCCATTAATACCTATACTGCATTCAACGCGAGAATGACACAGTCCAGCGCAGCTGTGAGCGGCCTTGTGGGTCTGGTGGTCGTAATGGGCTTACCAGAGCCCGTTTAAACGTAGAAAAGCGAAAGATGAATAAGAGACTAGATAGTTTAATGTAAGTATCAATATTCTAGAAAAAACACTTTAAAAATGTTCAAACTGTCGTCATTTACGGGTCTGGCCAGGCGTTACGATTCTGGTACGTGGGGCGGGGCGGGGGGGGGGGGGGGGGGGGGTGCCGAACATTGCCCAAATTGGCGTTAGGTAATTTGTGTACGCCCCCTAAGCCTAATACCTTAAAAAATATTCCTAATGTTAATAGTTGTTGCCTCACCCAGTATCTAAATAAAGCCCATATATAATAAATCAGAGCCGTGTTTATATATATATATATATATATATATATATATAACAGGTAAATGTATACCACGGATATGCAGATAGCGTGAGTAATTCTCGTCGCTTCATATGACCAGAGTGTACGTAATCCTCGACCTTAAGACAACGGCTTCTGCTAGGTCTCCCTGTGGAGCAGCCCTCAAAGGTCTCCAAGTCAAGAGGGGTTCTCGGCTATACTAATCCTAGCCAGGACCAATAATATCGTGTTTCACGCTATTCCGCCAACTTCCATTCCCCCTGCCGAAATTACAAGCACCCGTTGAGTGACTCTTCTCACGTGGAACGTTCGATCCATCGTACTCATTCTATGATGAGAATAAGATCGATTTCGAAATTACCTGGAAAACTTGTGTTTGTAGGGCCTCAAGCCACACAAACGTTGACATCGCATACTTCGGCTCGTAACGACCCATGTATAGACGAAGAAGAGAAGGGAACAGCGACCACGCCTCATGAAATAAGCGCGAACAATATACGTAGAGGGAGGAAGGGTGTATGTGTGTGTGAGAGAGAGAGAGAGAGAGAGAGAGAGAGAGAGAGAGAGAGAGAGAGAGAGAGAGAGAGCGAGCGAGAGAGTTACCTTCTTCGATTGACATGGCATGACGTACCCTTCAAGATCCCTGTACTGCACGAGCTGGCTTGTGCACTCCTCGTTATCGGCGTATAGGTGTCTGCCTTCAAGGGCTTGGATATACTGTCGAGGCGAGAAAGAGATCGGATGTGAGTATCGCAGACACCACGAAGGTTTCATCCCCTCTTGGCCGTGCACTCACTTGGTATTTTGCTCGACCCCGAGCTTCGTTGAGAGTTTTTCTTATATGTAATGATTAGGTCAAGTGAAAAGTTCTGAGCGTCTTCCGCTAGATGTCTTTAGTGAGCCATATCTCACGATGTATACAACGCATCGGGTCATACCATTAAGCGATTTAAAGGTGGCATTACGGTTCAAAAAATGTTCTTTGGCAGCTTTGTGTTTGGTAAAGTTGTGTGTTACAGTGTTCCAAAATGGTAGTAAAAAAAGAGAAAATTCGATACATTCTTCAGTACTACGACGTGAAAACTACTACCAAGGTGAAAAGGCGGAGTAGGCGACCAAAAAATATGTGTTGTTTATGAACCCAATACAGTATCGAATGCAATAGCAAAGCGGTGGTTCCAACGATTCCGTTCTGGTAATATGGACGTCGAAGATGAGGCACGCTCTGGTAGGCCGAACGTCAAAAATGTCGATACAACCATGAAAATCATCGGGTCGGACCTGCATGTGAGCCCAGGAACTGAAGATTAGCCAGAAGACCGTTTGAACCATTTGCATAAGGCAGGTCTCGAGAAGAAGAGCGATGTATGGGTGCCACACGAATTGACGCAAAAGAACGTTTTGGACCGAATTGATGCCTGCGATTCTTTGCCGAAACGTAACGAAAGCGACCCATTTTTTAAGCGGATGGTGACTGGCGATGAAAAATGGGTCACATACGAGAACAACAGCCGAAAAAAATCCTGGTCCAATCGCAGTGAGCCGGCCCAAACGACCGCCTAGCCTAGATTAACGGACAAGGTTTTGCTGTGTGTTTGGTGGGACTGGAAGGGAATCATCCACTAAGAGCTGCTCCCATCGGGCCAAACACTCAATTCGGGCCTCTATTGCCAACAACTGACCAGATTGAAGCAGGCAATCGACCAGAAGCGGCCAGAATTGGCCAATAGGAAGGGTGTTGTGTTCCATCAAGACAACCCCGGGTCGCACACGTCTTTAACGACGCGCCAGAAGCTCCGAGAGCTACGATGGGAGGTTCTATCGCAGCCGGCGTATAGTCCAGACTTGACACCAAGCGATTATCACCGTTTCAAACCTTTGCAAAATTTTCTTGATGGTACGAAACTGGCTTCAAGAGAGGCTTGAGAAAATGAGCTCGTCAAGTTTCTTTTCCATTAGGGACGAGGATTTTTTCAATCGCGGAATTATAAAATTGACTTCAAAATAGACAAAAGTTACCGAACAAAATATTTGATCGAAATCGGATAATCCTAAATATGTTAATTTCATTGTCGAAATAAAGCGAAAGAACGCTCAGAACTTTTTATATTTTGCAAATATACATGCATATGCATATATAACCTGTACAGTGATTTTAACGGCTCTAACCTCCAAACATGTTTAGAATGTTTATAGGTACGAACAGTAAAAAACGGCCCTTTTTCTACCACAAATAAATTTGACAAAGTTGTTCCGTGTCGCAAATTCAAGCCTCAGAAAATTCGTCGAAATTGTGAATAGGACAGCAAGCAGTATATTGAGTTTGTCTACATAATACTTTGCACTAGAGATAATAAAAGGCCAACAAATTGGAATTCTCTTGCAACGAACACAGATCAGGAAAGATGCATATCTTCAGGCACTGAAATACATAGATACTTTGCATTGGCGAAAATGAAACGCTGAAAATATGGAATTCCGATGCAGCAAATACAGGTTGGGAAAGATGCATATATTCAGGCATTGAAGTCAGAAATATAAACTTTTAATTGCTCAAAAACAATGAAACATTGTACCCGCAGATATCGAGTCGCTGGGAATATCGACTGGCCTCCCATCAAGCGCAAACCGTCTTTAAGCATCGCGAATCCAGATATATTTGTTTGCTGCATTGCAAACAACTTTTAGAAATCGTGAGGCCAAAAATATCAACTTGTCTTGAAGCTAGCACGCGCAATGAAAAATGCTTAAGGATTTAGGTATCGAAAGGCCAAAAATATGTCTCTTAAATTAGATAAAATTGGATTTTAAAAATATACATCTTTGGCTACTACGAACCCGAAATCCTTGCAAAGACAGTCAACTAATACTTTACGGTAAATAGAATAGAAGGCAGGAGAATGTGGGCTTGTCCTGCTTCGAGTAGAAGTGACACAAATGTATATTTTTAGGCTTAAACATGCACGCCCAGACCTTGTACACCATTTTCAGTGGACTTGTGCGGTTCATACTTTGGATTTTTCTATAATGGTGTATCACATATATAAGATCACATATATATAAGAGAGAAGAGAATATAATTAAGAAATTGACGCGAGATTTCGGTACCAAGGTACTAATTCGACGGACTTGTGTACAATTGACACTATGTTATTTATTATAAGATACTAGGATACTAGGTTAAAGCAATGAGGGTTAGCATGGATGATACAAAAAGAAAATATATAGTCAGCTTACATTGGTTGTGTTTTTGACGCTCGCTCGGTCGCTCGGTCGGTCGGTCGCGTGTATGTTTGTTGTCGCTCGCGTTACAAGGGCCTTCGCTCTTGGGCCGAACCGCTCGCTGATACAATCGTTGGTAAGGCGCTCGCTGGGTTTTACATTGTATTGGTCGCGTGTATACTCGATGTGTTTACTACGACGGCACTACGCGTGGATAGAAATACGAACTTGGCGCGAGGTCGATGGATTGAGACCAATCTTTACGGACCTATGATAGAAATTATACAATTGTAGAATAAAATTTTTGTGACTCGAAAAATGAAGACTGTCCGTATGAAGGTTAATTGGAGATATTCGTTAGGCTTCTGGATTAAGACTAAATAGTAGAAGTGTAGACTCAATGATCAGATGTTGGTTGACGGAAGATTGGGATTATGACTCGATAGAAGAACTTGATGTGATGGTAGTTGACGGGAGACTACTTCGACCTTTTGACGCTGACCCTTCTTGGTTCATATGTGAATGTTTTGAATGAGTGAGAGGCAATCTTTGGTTTCTCTTCTTAGAAATAATGGCGTTGATGGAAAGGACAATTTTGCTCTGTTAACGGAACGCGCATGAGGTTTGTAGCCGAAATTCGCACTAAGTCGTTCGCGATAGCGCGGCGACCATTTGATTCGGACGGCCCGGATGTTTTCATACTCCGCTCTGGTTACCGGGTCGAATCATGCACGCTTCCCTTTGTCTCCATGGGGATGACCAGTGTAAAGTTTTTGGAGTGAGTTCCTATTTGATTTTTGAGCTGCGGCTTTTCGTGGAATATTCGCCTGACAATGAGATCTTGTTCTTGTTGAAAGCCAATGCGATAGGAAAAGACGATGATTCAGGCGGTGCTGCTATCGCGCATATATCGCTGTGGTTTGAATATCCTCGTGAAACATACGCACGTTTCTTTTTATGCTGTTACGCGACTTATTCTCAGATTCATACATATAATGAACTTATGATGGCAAATGAGACAAGAGAATAGGCAAATAGACAAGAGAAGACACATTCTCTAGGATGTAACAGGTGACATATTTTTTTATCATAATGGTATGATTCATTAAATGAAAATAAAACATTATTGATAAGATTATTTTTAAGGTTTAACACTTTTTTGTACAACATTCCTTGTACACTTGTATAACGGGGACATCGTACTTGGCTATTTTATAAATCGTGTCTTTTTTTATTGTCCAATTGACTAATAAAATAAAATAATCTAGCCATGTTTTAGATTACTAAAAAAAAATTTATTTCTAAGGTAAACCATATATTTTCATAATGTAGAACAAACAACAATGTCTTCGCGGGGATTTTTTCATTACTTGGCGTGCAATTTTACCTTTTTACAAGTTTATCTATATACACCAGACTGCCCCAAAAAAATCCCGATTCGGGCTCTCGCCCCTTGAAATATTACTTGATAATGAAACAAAGAAGGTCGTGGAAGGAGCAGCCTATGGGTTAATTCTAACAGGGGTCTTATGAGGTTTTTTATTCATCATTTGGTTCACACGTGATAAATTAAGGTTTTCTTTTCCAATACAGACCACTTCCGATGGATACAATCAATAAGTGGTCTGGATTGATCAGTGTGATTATAGTAAACGGATTCATAACCCCGGATTAAAGCCTTTGATTACGAGAAGATTACTTACGATTGACGAGAATGAATGCATGATTACAAAGGCTTTAATCTCGGATTATAAATCCGTTTACTATGTATAATAACCATACTAATTGGTCCAGAGCACTCATTGATTGTATTCATCGAAAATGGTTTGCATTGTGAAATAAAACATTAATTTATGACGTGTAAATCAAATGCAGAATAAAAAAAAACCTCATGAGTCACCTGTTAGACCTAACCTACGGGCTGCTCCTGTCACACCTTTGTTTTATTATCGAGTAAAATTCGACGGGGTGAGAGCCCGAATTGGGAAGTTGTTTTTCTGGACCAGTCTAATATACACGTTGAATAAATTCGTTGTGAAGTTTAAGTGCAAGGAGCGAATGGTATATTAGATTTCTATGTAGATGGTGCTAAAGCAACCGAGATGGCGAGCTCGTTGCCCTCCCTCCCGCCCAATGTCCCTTCGCCTCTTCCTCGTCGTGTCGGGTTGTCAGCCACGAGCAAGCATACACACAAGTACAAATTTCCACACGGCGATGAGCCATCTCTTCTCCTTTTTCGGCGGCGTATCCTTCAGAGAGGTTGAGGTAGGCTCGAAAGTTTCCCCTGTCGCATACGCCATATGCTCCATCTATTTATGCCTGCCGATGACTGTATACCTGTATTATAATTAATTCAACCCCTACCCCACAATAGCTACAGCGATACCTCTCTACCCCCCTCCCCTCGCTCTCTCTCTTTCTCTCTCTCTCTCTCTGGCCCGCTCTCATCTTGAGCTTCGGCTCTATCATGGATTCATGTTGAAAGACGCAAAGACCTCAGGTATAGTACAATTTGATATACATCCATATATATATATATATATATATATATATATTTATGCGCATGCATCCGTCGCGCGGTACAAGTTTTGATGCTGTGTATAGCGAGAATCTCGCTCGAGGCATAAATTGAAAATCAAAACTCGAACCGCGACTAAGATGGAATAAATTACCTCGTCGAGAGGTACTGAAACGAAGACGACGGCGACACCCCACGCGCGCGTGCGCCCACACACACACACACACATACAGAGTGATTCACAACTATTGGAGTTCCCTTTGTGAGCACACAGGGTGTGTAATTGCGAGCGAAACACTTTTTTAACAGATGTGCGAAAAAAGTTGGCCGGAACATTTACGTCCAAAGTCCAAGCAGCAAATAATGGCCTAGTAGTTGCTCGCGCGCTGAACGTACGTGCAATGTAATAATCGCACGAAAGCAACTAGTTCGCCATTTGTCAGCTTTGGATTTTGAACGCGAAAGATTGAAGGTAAGAAAGTATTAAAAATACATCGCAAAATAAGTAACATCGAACAATAATCAACATTTAAAAACTGCAAAGGAAAATAGAACATTACACAATAATAAACACTGTTAGACTTATCGTGTAATTTGAAACGAACGATGGAGTTTCGGAAAAAATATTTAAGTGAGGGTGAGCTCGAAATTTCCAAAATACGTTTCTATTATTGCATAGTTTTATGGCGTAGAGCATGGGTCGACAATCTCTACAGCATGCGGACCATATTTCAAAAACAATTTTTCCCACACTCCCATAGAAATGTTACATGATACGAACGTCCCATGATATAATGTTCTCTTGGTGATATGACGAAACAGTTTTGAAACACTGGACATTTTACCGAGCCCCAAAATAGGCGAAACCTGGTTTTCATTATTTGTTCAAATGATAATCGTACAAAAATAGGCATTTTATAAGTGCTCCGCGAAGCACACTTTGAGTATAGAGTCGCAACTTTACTTTGCAACAAAAATTTTGCAAAAGTTCATCGAATTTTGAATCACCCTGTATGTAAGCTGTGTGTGTGTGTGTGTGTGTGTGTGTGTGTGTGTGTGTGTGTGTGTGTGTGTGTGTGTGTGTGTGTGTGTGTGTCTAAATCATTGTATGCATCACCCCTGGCTGCCCTGCCTAATCTCTTGCAAAGGATAAAGACGCGGCAAGACGTAGTCCCTCCTCATGCAGACGCAGCGTGTACAGGTGTTATATATTCCGTAGTTGAAACGAAGCAGGCAATGTCATAAGCACGCGTATAAGTACAGCGAGAGTCGAGGTTGGCACGCGACATGCCAAGAGCGAACCACCCTCGAGCGCTTGTTCCTGCCCCCCTCCCCGCCCCCAGATCGGATTATATATTCTGACAACATAAGCCGTGAAAAGCGTGCAGACGGGGTGCGCGATGCAATCTTCACTGCCTTTAGTTATTGCCGCTTAATGCGTCAAGCCCTTTATTCGCGGGGGGTGGGGGGAGGGAGGGGGGCAAAAAAGGGAAAAATTATGAAATATTTCGTAAGTTTCATATCGCCTTGGGAATTGCTTCATTACCGGAGGGCTTGGGACATTGCTCAGAAGGATCTGTTTACATGTGTATCTAGAAGGGCGATGATCAACCTCGGGGATCCTTCGGGGGGACTCGGAGGGCGATTGAACTTGACGGCATGAAGTGCGTTAGGGGTTGATGTATATTGTTGTAGGGGTTGGAAAGGGCTGGGGGATGATATGATTGTTTTGGTGTTTTTTTTTTATGAGGTGAGGAACCTGAGGAAGGCAATAGGGACTATGCAGTTTGATTGAAAAGATGAAAAATAAAATTCGGTGTATCCAGTTGGACGGGCTGTTTTTTTGAGACATTGGGAAAATACGGGATAGTCTATTTTCTGCTTTTTGGAGAGGAATAATAACGAGGAAGGGTTGATAAATATCCTTCACGAATTGCTTATTAGTAGTTTCATAAAAAAAATACTTGGCGGACTATAGATAATAATTTTTTGAACTTATGAAATCTTTGAAATGGAAGATTGAAAAAAAAGTGTATTAAAAAATAGGCAGAAGTATTGCAGTAGACAAAATGTGATAACTCAAACAAGTTATCACATTATGGAGTGTAAATATCGTTTGTCGGGTCAAAATTTGGGCTTGAAATATTTATTTAAAAATTTACTCGACCAATTGTAAAAAAAAATTCCGAAATTATAAAGATTGAAAAAAAACCATTAAAATAAAGTTCAAAGTATTAGAGTAGTCGAAAAGTAATGACCCAAACAAATTGTCACAGTATGACGTGAAATATGATTTTTCTTGTCAAAATTCGCACTTTAAATATTTATGAAAAAATTGCTCGACAGACGGGATAATCATTTTCTGAAATTATGAAATTTCTGAAAATGATATTGAAAAAAACTGTATTAAAAATAGTCAGAAATATTAGAGTAGAAATTATGAAATTTCTTAAAATGGAATTGCAAAAAACTGCATTAAAAATAGTCAGAACCATTCGAGTAATTTTCTGAAATTATGAAACTTCTGAAAATGAATTTGAAAAAACTGCGTTAAAAATAGTCAGACGTGTTAGAGTAGATTGTGATAACCCTAACAGCCCGAAAAGAAATTTTGCTACGGGGCAGAAGGAGGCCGTACCCGGCATGCCGTATTCCGTACCACGGCACTTCACAGGCTGCCGTATCAGGGCCGTAACAGGCGTGGAACGCTTTATGCATCCGGCGCTGATGCGGATGCCGGTTATAGATCTGATCAGTATAAAAACATTTTTTTTAACTGATACAAAAACATACCAACAATTATTAATAAAAAAAATTCTGTTCTTTTTCTTTATTTCCATATACCTTATTTATTTTCCTGCCTATATGATAATTGAATTAAAATGTATTCTGCCTCGTTAAAGTTTTTACCGACCCTCGGGATATTGAACTTATGCCTTCTAATTTTAGAGCTGAGCGCACTACCTATTTGGCCATCCTAACTCTTGTGTAAACTTTCTTTTTTATCCCCTATCTTCATCATTCTAGATCTATTCTGTAGGTTTTGGGATCGTGTTAAGGGTTGTGTCCGCACTGATCAGGCGGACCATACTACGGTATTATGGTCCGCAGCTTGATCTTCAGGCTGCCTATATGATAATTGAATTGCTATTTTCCTGCCTATATGATAATTGAATTAAAATGTATTCTGCCTCGTTAAAGTTTTTACCGACCCTCGGGATATTGAACTTATGCCTTCTAATTTTAGAGCTGAGCGCACTACCTATTTGGCCATCCTAACTCTTGTGTAAACTTTCTTTTTTATCCCCTATCTTCATCATTCTAGATCTATTCTGTAGGTTTTGGGATCGTGTTAAGGGTTGTGTCCGCACTGATCAGGCGGACCATACTACGGTATTATGGTCCGCAGCTTAATCTTCAGGCTGCCGGATCGAAATTTCTAGTCGGGAGATCATCAAACTTTGAAGTCTAAATGTCTGTCCTGTGTCAAAATTCGTCCTTTAAATATTTATGAAAAAATTGCTCGACAGACTATAGAGAATGATTTGCTGGAATCATGAAATTTCTGAAGATTGATAATAGTCAGACCTAATAGAGTATTCGAAGGGTGATAATCCTAACAGGTTATCATATTTTCAAGTTTCAATATTATTTTTCGTGTCATAAATTTTGCGCTTCACATATTTATTTTTAAAAATGCTCGACGGGCTATAGAGAACAATTTTATAAAATTATACAATTGCTGAAAATGAATATTGAAAATAAAATTATTAAAAGATAGTCAAACGTATGAAGTTATCGTGTAGATACTCGAACGATGGAGCTAGGGTCTAGGAGACGAGCCTAGGTTCTTAACTTTCGTTTGCAACAAATATTTCGTTGAAAATCCAAAAAGTCACCCACTTATAACGATTTTTGTGAAGGGTCAGCCCACTGCGCTACGGCGAACGTCCGGCTGCCATTCGCCCTTTTTCTTTTACACTTTTCTCGACACTATGTTTCACGCAACGGTGTAAGTCGAATCTCAAAATTCATTCGTCCGATTCGCTTCACATTCGGACAGAGTATTGGCTCGCTGCGAAATACTGGCGCTGCTTAGCGTTCGTATTTTTGTCGGCTTTGTCAACGGCTCTGTAATTGTGTTTGTAATAATGTTGTCAATTGTAAAAATTGAAATCGCGCCTCCATGGCATTTAGTTTGTTTGTATTAGACCTATTTTTCTGGCAGGTGGATGCCAGAAGCATGTCCTTTCAGCGAAATGAAAAATAGCAAGTGAAATTTCCTTGAAATATACATTTTTGTTTATTTGTAATTTTCTTATAAGACGAGAAGAGTGGTACTATATAATTGTTTTTATTAAAATGTACCAAACATATACTGTTGCTGCTTTATAATATAATAAATCAAATTTTGTTTTCAAACCGACATGAGCATAATTTTAAAGGCCCGTTTCGAGAGTATTACTTACAATATCAATTTCCAACCGCAAACTCAATCTAAGGAACAACTGTTGGTACCTGCTGGACCCGTCAGGGACATTGAAAAGTTAAGGAGAAAACATGAGCCAAGTTGAATAATTTGATCTCGTTTTATAAGGCAAACCTCTATTTCTTCGAAGTGTTACAAAACTTCTTTAAAGGTAAAACTATACCAATCAATTTATTGCGTTGTCTAACTTCCAATTTGCGATAGTCGATCGATAAGAAATGCATTTACTATTCCTTCCTATATTTTTGCAGTTTATTACACGCCAACTGACGCCGCCCATTTTTAAGAAAACAATATGTTAAATTTGCTTGCAAAAATCTCGTACTACGCTCATACAAATTTGACAGATAAATAGCCGAGCTTTATGCAATTTTTGTTTACTAGGGGCGCTGCGTTCAATTCCATTAAGGAAGCTTTCCAGTGTGACAGCCCGAAAAATCGCTGTTTTTCGCGATTTTTTTTTTTTAAAGAAAAAATAATCTAATCGGTCTGGTTTTTTTTTTGTATATTAATTGGGTATTGAAGAATACAAAACAATTTTTTAAAGATCGATTTATTTATTAATTAATATCTATAAAAATGATGAAACAATTGTTGCAGAAAATGCACTTGGATGTGGTGTCCACGTTGGGGGTCACAATTTTGATCTGAAACAAAAAACACAAAAAGATTATTGATCGGTATATAATTGGCTTTCGTGCTATGGAGGCTTTTTTTTTTTTTTTTTTGCAAAAATGGCGCCGGTTTGAACAAAAAGTATCGATTTTAGCCTTTTTTTTGGCAGTTTTTTTTACAAAAAAATAGGAAGATGTCAAAAAAAAAAAAGCTTCCAAAGCACGATAAACAATGACGTTAAGAATATTGTGTAAAAAATTCAACTCGATAGCTTTAAAACTCTGCCCTCCAAGTTGGACACCGTTTTGAAAAATGCTGTTTCGAGAAAAACGCGTTCAAAGTTTCGCTGTAGCTGTAGCGCTCCGTTGCTTTCTTCCAAGAAATGCTGTACAGTATCCGAAATAATCTGAATTTCGGCATGAAAATTTCAGGGTCTATTCAGAAGAGTGTATGCTATTCGATAAAGCAAAAAAAAAAAAAAATCGATTTGTTGAAAATTTCACACTGGAAAGCTCCCTTAACCCCACCCTATACTCAGCACGGAGCCAATAGCTTATAACATATTCTATCGTATAACCGGATCATTTTACCATACGTGCATCCATTCGTTAGCAACAAATCGTCACAGTTTTTTTTCATCGGAAATCGAACTTTTTTTCTACGGCCTGCCATTTTCATAATTTTTTAAATTTGCAAAAATCGCTTCCAAACCTTATTTATTGGTGAATGGTGAATGTATGAATGGTGAATGTATGAATGGTGAATCGCACGTTACACGAGGCGCACAAATCGACGTCGAGCGAACACCAGAGAGCGAGAAATATTGTGCTCGAAAATTCTGATCTCGGCGAGGACCGCATTGTTTTGTCATCATGAAGAAGCGATTACCCGCCTAGCGGCTGGAGGGGTGTGAGAGGAAAGGGGGGCGATACGATCGTCGGTTTTCTCACACCAGTACTTACATTACTTTCTCCACCCGCACGCTATCCCGTTACACCCGGTAGTCAGTTCTTATCTGGCGGAATAATTTTCCTCTCTTCTATTCCACCCTTCGAAGGTTGTTCCCGCGAGCGTTGAAACGAGGAAACAAAATATCTCGTTGCTACATATAGCCCCATTATTTCGTAGTCTTTTCAAATTTTCGTACGGTACAATTTGCGAAATAATATGACAATATGACGGAGGCGACGCGCTCTCCATTTCCCCCACTTTTTTTATTTGGCCCCATTGCGCCAAAATTCCGGAAAAATGTCGGAAACTTTTTGAAGGATTCTTATCTCCGACATGCTGAACCAGGAAGAATTTTACACGACGATTCAAGGATTTCGCATATAAAACGAAAATTCGAAGGTGTCCGACGATTGACAAAAGAAAATCTTTTCGGGTGCACATATGATTTCGGCGCTCGAATTCCCTTAAACATCCATAGGGTTCACGCCAAAGAAATAACTTTCCAAGGCGAGTATGGACGTTTATGTTTCGAGGCAAAACTTCTTTTGAGATGGAAAATGGCCGGGGCTTTGGGGATTTCCTCTCTGGCGAGGAGCTTCAAAGAGGAAAGAGAAAGAGAACGACGGTGCCAACGCAGGGAGATGAGGCCAGATATGATCAGCCGCCCATAGTGCCGGATAATAACCTGCTGTTTATGCAAAAAAAATAGGCCGATAAAAAAGATGAAAGTCGGATGAGGCGAGAGAAATATGACGGCGGGGGGAGAGAGAGAGAGAGAGAGAGAGAGAGAGAGAGAGAGAGAGAGAGAGAGAGAGAGAGAGAGAGAGAGAGAGAGAGAGGAGAGAGAGAGAGAGAGAGAGAGAGAGAGAGAGAGAGAGAGAGAGAGAGAAAGAGTGAGAGAGCGAGAGAGAGAGAGGTGGAGAAAGAATGAGAGTAACAGAGCTTTAGGGAGACGAGCGTTTGTTGTTGACTTCCAAAGCGCGAGTCATTCTATTTATATTGAAGAGCAGAAAAACGAGCTATCGTCATATTGTTATAACGAAAATAATTCTCTCTCTCTCTCTCTTTCTCTCTTTCTCTCTCTCTCTCTCTCTCTCTCTCTCTCTCTCTCTCTCTCTCTCTCTCTCTCTCGCTCTCTCCCGCTCTCTCAATCATTTTCTCTTTCCGGTCCAACTCTCAAAAGGATTTTAGAGTACGCGAGAGGGATGGTTCCGCAGGGGGATGGAAACGAGAAGACCGGGTACGATAAGACGAAAGACTTCATCGTAGCGACTGATTGGCCGATTTGTCACCCCGACCCGGACCGAAAAGACGCCAGACGAACGGATATCGCAGCAACCCGCTCCTGAACAGTTAATTGAAGCGAGAATTACATATATATATATATATATATATATAACAAAGAACGAATGGGAAGGGAGTGTGATCTCAGCTCCGGACTTGGACAGACCAAGATCGAAGCGACGAATGAGATAGTGATAGAGAAGTGCTGAATCTATATGTCGACTCGCAGCAGCAATCGGCTGAAAAGAAAAAAGGCTCCCTCACACAAGCACATATATGTATATATATATATATATATATATATATATATACATACATACCTCTGTATATAAATATATTGATATACGTATAGGGACGACCGATCTTTCTTCCATCGCTATGTACTCGCTTCTGGCCGCCTTCATGCCCCTTACACTCTTCGTTCCCGCGTTTCTATTCTCTTCTGCTCAATGAAGCATCGGCGCGTTGCGTTGATGTGGAACATTGATTGATCGAACTCATCGTAATGGACCCTGCACCCGTGAGACCGATCGGATTTTTCCTGATGTCTGTTGGACCAGCACTGTTTGACAATCGTTACACACACGCGCGCGCGCACACACACACACATACACATTGTAATATGCGCAGAGTACAATCATCTAGAAGAGCAATGATCTATCCGCGACAAACTTGTCGACTTTCGTTCTTCGTTAGCCTTTCGGACTCGCGGGCCTGCATCCTTCGATTTTTTGTTGATATTCGATATATAGAGATATACCGTCTCTTCTATTTCCTGCATCCCATCGTATACCCTTGCGGGGTTTTACGTATTACCCAGTCCAATCGATTTATTCTCTATAACTATTCACCCCCACTTCGCGAATTTAGCCTAACCTCTGGTGCGTCTGCAGCCGTCTTAAGCTACACCGTATCACATTTGCCGAGAGTAGGGGCAAACTGTGGAAAATCAGTACCGACGTAAAGTACTTTATCTGCTATTTATCTGATTCTCTAGTGTACAGACGTTTTACTCAAGTATCTTTGCCAAGCTTTGAACCCCGACCACCCATTTACCAGTGTCGATTATATAAAGGGTGCCATAAAGTGGCCTGACATTTAAATGTCGTCATTCAACGTATTATTTATTTGAAATTATGAATATTTTTACTTTAACGCAAGGTACCAACATGTTTGCAAACGTTCACTCTTTTGACGAAATTTTCAATATTTTGGCATAATTGCGGACTAATTTCATCAATGGTGGGTCCGATTGCTTCCTTGAGCTCTGGAATGGTCTATGGACCGTTGGCATACACCTTTCCTTTCAGAAAATCCCAAAGACAGAAGTCCAATGGTGTCAAATCGCACCATCTTGGTGGCCAATTTACATCGCCAAGGAGCGAGATAACTCGGACATGAAACTTCGTCTTCAGTAACTGCATCGTTTCGCCCGCAGTGTGGCAGGTTGCCCCATCTTGATGAATTAATATATCTTCCAAGTCCATGACGCTTAAGCCACTTATCGGTTATTGTGCTCCACACATAACCTCCATGTTTGTACCCTATATGACGATAAAAATACTTGTACTTTACTACTAAATAATACGTGTTATCAATAAATCAAAATGTCAGGTCAATGTTTGTGACAAATCCACCCTCTCAATTCTATGTTTCTTTTACTTTTCTGCGAGTCTTGAAGAAATCTTACATGGGATACTGACAATGAGTAGGATCCGGACTACCTCACTGTGTGAGATTTTTACCCAATACGATCTCTCTCTCTCTCTCTCTCTCTCTCTCTCTCTCTCTCTCTCTCTCTCTCTCTCTCTCTCTCTCTCTCTCTCATTCCCTATCTCCCTCTCTCTGCATCCTTCCGTCCCTCTCTCTTTCCGCCCGTCCATTACCAAACACACCTAATCATTCGTAGATTTCTGTTTAGTCCATTATTAGGTTTGTATCTGAGCAGTTTTGTGTGTTTATTTTTTTTCGATATTTCGACAACCCCTAAAGGAAAATTTAGCTACTCGCAATAGTTTTCGAAATATTGAATTTTAAAGTATTTTCTAACGTGCGTGCTCTATATCTATATTTGCTCCGGCTTCGTTTATACCTATATATGTGATCGCGCGCTCCATTTTTGCCAATCAAAAATACCCAAACAAACCCATATAAACCCAAACAGACCCAAACAAATCCAAACCCAAAGACTATTGTGCCTCGCCAAAAATCCCTTTACGGTTTGTCTTAAAATACTAAAACGAAGGTTTGTGCAAAATTTCAGCCCGATCGGAGGGGGGTGGTGTTTCAGAACCTTACCCGAAAATAATGATCTGTGAAGACAATTGATGAAAATGCGAAAATTATACATGATCCTTGATTGTTCGGAAACTTGTTATTGCTTCTTCATTTATTGCCTAATTTGTTTATTCATTCATTTGTTCGTGATTGGTTGTCGTTGACGTTTGTTTGTTCAGTATCATTGTTATGTTTGTTTTTTGTATATCTGTTTTTTGCAATTTTAAAGGACTACACAGGACTACACTACGACAAAGTTTTTGCGAAATAAAAAATTGATACTAAATACGCCTTACGGTTTTATTATTTATAGTAATTATTTTATCATAATTGTCATAATTATTATCATAATTTTACTAATTTATTCTTGTGATAATAATAATAATTATTATTATATTATCTATACGCGTACTGGCATTGGTGATTGAGAACCGATGTATTATCGAACAGACGAGAAAGAGGAAAAGCAACTTTGTCGATTTCTTGCCACTTTTTTTCGCCAAATCCGTAAATAGATTTTCCCTGATTTTAGGTTCAAGATTGGAGGCGCATCAATCAAAGACTTTTATACCGCTGCTCAAAGATTGAACTTCCCTCTTCCGAAGTCTTTTGAACAAGCCGGTCTAGTTGATCGTTAATTTCAGATTAGAAATCCGAGATCCTGCAACTGTTGCCTCGAACGGGACAAACTGACGTAACACACCTGGCTTTATTAGACGATCGCTGGCTCAAGATTACGTCCAACCTTATAGGCAGTTTATTTGGGTTTGTTTGGGTATACCAGCGTCCTTTTTTCCTCGATTCCTTCCGGAACTTTCGCGGAAAAGGCAGTGCAAGAATCGGTAGGAAGCGCGAGAAGTGCGAGGGGGAAAGGGAGGGATGAGAAAGAGAAAGAAGGTATTCAATTAAGGACAAAACCCACGATAAATCCGGGCTCCCTCGGTAATGCGGTGTCCGATGTGGTCCCCGGTATACACGAGAGGCAGAAACGGATGAAAAGCTAGGGTAAAAAAGGGAACATGGAATACCCGGGAACAACAACGAAAGGAAAAAAAGGGCCTGAAACGAAACCTAAGTAAGACACATAGTTGGAAAAATCCTAATGAATAGTAATGGCTCCGCCGATTACGGAAAGAGGGACGAATACGACGGAGGCTTTCTCAACGATGGCAAAAGTCGCAGCCCCGAGGAAAACGTGTACAGGATTTCGCTCCTGCGTGCTCTTGGCCCTTCGGTCTACTTAATTGGATGTAGGAGAGCGAGAGAGAGAGAGAGAGAGAGAGAGAGCGATGCTCACACGCATCGTTTGATCGAGACATTTCAGGAGTGTGACGTTTCTGGATATTCTTTAATAAATATTTAAGGTCTAGTAAATGACGTTTCAGGTTTCTAGCTAACCTCAAAACAAATTGTCGGCAGGGCCATACTCTATGCACATTTAGGAAATGGTCCGTAGATACCATTCGGATACTTTAAGGATGTTGAGTCCCTATGAAGCATGTTAATTCTAATTGTTCAATAAATAGCTCCTTAATCGTCATGAAATTTTTACACGACCTCTGAAATACTTCATACAAAAACATACCAAATTTTCAGAATTTTATCATCATTTGCGATTTGGGACTCAACATCCTTAATCGTGCAGAACTTAGCCTTACGAAGAAAAAAAAATTCAGGTTTATTTTTAGGCTCACATTATGAGTAAAAAATGTATACTTGCATAAAATCGTAGCCTCGTCTGATACCCGATACGGGCAGATACAATATTGGACTCTTGTATCCGGAGTACTCACGCGTGCATATTTTATACCTCACAATGTACTTCACCCGTGATGCACATAAACGAGCTCGGAGTGAAGCCACCCTGAGAGCTTGAGAGATTGGCTTTTTGTGAGGACAAATTTTTTTACGTCCGCCCTGGATCTTATGAATCATTGTGGAGACGCTGCGTTGATACGTTTCCTTGACGGTGAATAGGGCTCTGTTCGGACGACCCTATTTCGCGTCCAGAATTCATGACTTCCGGTGCCCGACGGAAAAAAAAACTATGCAAGTTGATTCGCATTCCCGTGTCGTAATTTTTTAAAGATTCACAAAGACCTACGAGGAAGGGAAGATCTCAATGTGGGCTGCCTGATGGCGAAGCATAAATCTGGGCGATCGTGAGGAAATTATATTTCCTTTTTAATTTGCGTCGAGGTTACCAGCCCGTACTCCGACTTCGGGCTATCACGAACTTGATAAAGTGATTAAGTTCGTACTTTTACGACCGTTTATATTGTCCAGCCATTTTTTCCCCTTTTTTAGGGTTCCGTACCCAAACGGTAATACGTCTGATGTCTGTCTGTCCGTAAGTCACGGGTCTCTAGGTCGTAAACGGAAAGGGATACAGATCTGAAATGTTGATATTTTGTGTAAAATGTTGACCCAAAACCGAATACTGAATTAGATTTTCAGTGAAATTATTTTTCTTGGGGGTCTTATACATGAAAATGGAGCAGCATTTTTTTCACTCTGGCATGTGTGTTATTTTTTACAGATCAATAAGTAGGGTACGAAAATATAATTTTTCTTTTTTATCTTCAAAAATAAAGAAATAGGGCTGTCAAAGTTGTCAGGGTGAATATTCGGAAGTAGGGCTCCTGCTAGGTTTTGTTACGGGCTTTTTGTTACGAGGTCTAAAACTCAACTGGTTAGGGATTCCGAATTTCTGTATATTACGTACCATATACTGTATTTAAACAACAAATGCTGGAAACGCCAATTCATAATGGAGTATATTTAATAATTTAATGTATAGACAATACAAACGTCGATTCGTAATTTAGTATATATAATAGTTTATTGTACACGTAATACGATATATTTATGATGAAAATATAATTTTTTTTTCGATTGCCTCTGCTACGGCCAACGCTTTGCTCATGATAGCTTCCATGTACGGGGTACTTCCCATTATCATTACATTCCCCGCCTTTTTCTCCACATCCCCAATCGATCCCCACCTTACGGCGGCAGCCGACGACCCCCTCTGTATCGCATTCACCATGATAGTTCATGTCATGGGTATAGGGAAACTGAGGAAAACCTGTACCAATGCAGCCGGTCCCGAGTTCGCTTCCCAGTCTCGGAGCTAGTCGCGTTTCGTCGAGAAATAACTGACCGGCACATCGATTATGATGACAATATATAAAATTATTGTTATTTGAATGTTGACAATATCAAATAACTTATTTTCTGAGTCGGTGTCAACCAAGAAGAAGAGATTGACGTCACGGAAGAAACGAGATTGCAAATAAAATAAGACTGTAGATCGTATACTTCATTTATTTTTCTTCGCTCTTCTTTTTCCTCTTTTTCTGCTAAAAATGTGACAGTATGTAAAAATGTGACGCTCCTCTTTTTCTGCTAAAAATGTGACAGTATTGGCAATCGACTGGTACTGACTCCAAAAATAAGTACTTTGGTATTGTAAATATTTAAATAACAATACTTTTATACATTTAAATGACTAGCTTACAGTAGGCGTATACAAAGCTTTCTCTAGCTATCATCACCCCATAGGGTCTCATCTTACATAAGACAGAAAAAAAGCGTTACCTATTTAAATATCTAGTCGAAAAGAAGTTAATTATTTTGATTTGAAACATTGTTTTACGAATATTTCATACGCGAAGTTTGTCGCAACTAAATGTTGACTTTGAAATGTCATAGCGTTTCGTTTTTTTTACAAAATTAAAAAAAAATCGGTTCAGTCAGATAATTGTACCTTAACGGGATTTGTTTAGGATGTTTGCATGTAAAAAAAGAAATAAAGCAAAGGCCGAACCATTTATACAATTTAAAAAGATTCATACAAATTTTAATTAATTTGTGCAATTGTATGAAAAACTTCTAGTCCAACTAGCAATACATAATTAACTATCAATATTCTTTTCGAATTTGGCGATTCACTCTAAAAGGAGTTTCCGGTAAAAGGCTTTCATACTTTAACGTAATTTTAATGGACAAAAGTATATTGAAATTTGCTAAATTTCTCAACAAGTTGAGAATCAATGTAATTGTTATAAACTCTTTTTATTAATTCGTGGTTAAAACGTCGCAGATATGTTTACTGCAAGGAAATGCAGCCAAAGAAATACGACTGTCCACTATCGAGAAAGGCTCAACTGCGTGGACTGGTTTCGATTGCACGCCCGGGTGTTCCGAATTTCTCACTGTTATTTGTGTTCCACAGGTGCACGTATATTCATACAGTACTTGAGTCTATGTACTGTGGAACAGTCAAATAGCAATGACCGTACGTTAACCGATTTTGGTAGTAGCCGTTGGTAAATAGGAAAATTTCATTTCGCCGCGTCGAGCACCACCTGTAACAGCGGCTGCAGTGCCAACGCTCTAACCGGAGGCTTCCCAATTAACCGGTGTAACTTTCCACCAACAAATCTTCGGCTCCGTCCACGCACGACCCTCTCGAAAACGAGCAGGATCTCATCCACACAAATATACAACGCAGGACGACTCTTTTCCGGAGCTTGTCGCCACTGCGAGATTAACACAATGCTTTCAGTATGGTTCCGACATTCGCTTACCGGATAATTCGATCGGAGTTGCAAAATAAAGGATTATCGTGCCCGACTGTTTGCCATAAATAAATGTCGGCACCCGGGTCTCGCTATACAGCGCGTAACTGTTTAATGTTTGCCACGATGATACGCACTTGATTTACCAGTATATGCTTTACTCCCTTCAACAATGAGCGACACAAATTTCGCCGTAATTTTCCAGTGGACTTTCGCTCCATTCGTTTCCATTGAACTTTGACGAGGCACAAATGCGTCCGACGCACTCGTGCCACCGGAAGTAACGAGTCGAATTGCGATATGGCACTTTTATAACATCGGGAACTGGATGCTAGTGCGCAACAGGAAGGTGCGACCTGCTAATGAGGAATCCGATATTGATTCGAAGCGTGCGGTGCGTGGGTCATACGTTTTTCATACGTTTGTGCGAGATGTTGCAAAGCAATCACGAAGAGAGAGCAAACAAACCTGAACGGACTGCAACTAGAGACCATCTCGCAGAAATTGGAGAAACGGACAGCCGAGATTTATTGGAAGACAGCCCAATAGAGATGCTGCAAATCAAACAAACCTAAACAAACTGCGATTGTGGACAACCTTACAAAAACTGAAGAACCGGATAGCCGAGACTGGTTGGAGACAGCTTGATAGGAACACTAAAATAGATTACAAAGAGACATCAAATCAGCCCAAACAAACTGCGATTGTAGAAAACCTCACAAAAATAAGAAAAACTAAGAGCCGCGATGAGCTGAAGGACAGCCCGATAGATGTGCCGCGAGCCAATTAAAAATTGCTGCTACCGTCGCGGCATTGGATCAGTGGAGCTCAAAATGACCGTACTGCTGGACACCCGTGTATACTTATGGAACGTGGTCACGCGGTGCACCCCCAACGATAACGGATAGATGTCGTACACGGAAATGAATCTACTGTATTTGCTAAAGTGAAGGGGGTGCAAACAGCCCAGGTAGACACGTACGATCGCCAGCTAACTCAACACAACCGCATCGATACCCACACATGCGCAGTTTGCGACCTGCGTGTGAATGTAAAGACAAGGTAGGTCCACGCTGTAATGTGTGGATCCACCTACTCAAATGGAGGATGTTCATGCGAACATCTTGTAGATGCGGCCGATTGCCAGATCGTGTACCCTCGTTGAGGAAGGATTCGCACCGTAGCAAGGACTGTGTCCACACTCAAACATGATCAACGTTTGATCATTTACTGTCCTGTCTCGCGTTTACGTACGTAAAGTGCGAATCATGTGAGACGTGCCGAGTGGTTAAATATTTGCGACAAGACGGCAGGAGCAGGAGCTGGAAAGAGATGCTCCAAAGGGGTTGTTCCTGATTCTCTGCATTGTGACCACTTTGAGGATGGGGCACTTTAATGCAGAAGGTGATAAACAATACACTCAGTCACGATCCTCTTACTGCAAGCCGGAGACAATATGTATTGCAGACATCTTACCTAATAGAATTCACATCTTGGTGAATGGGAGTTTCGTGATCGTTCGCATGACGATAGTTTCTTGATCACCTCCTCGCCAGTTGATTTGCACGTCCAAGTAGACGGATGAAGGGTCTTTGAAAAAGGCATCAGATGGAGAAGATGTAGACTGCATTTTATTCAACTTCTCCTGCCTAGAGTGATAATGATAATGACTCTGCAAGTGATCGTAGCCAGAGAAACTAGCATCAAGTGCTTTTAATATTTTGTCTTTCCGTGAAGACTCCTTTGGAGTGCTAAACCGAAACACGGCTTTAGCCGTCCGTAGCATCGCATTCGTTTCAGTCATTTTATCATGCGTTCCTATGTCCTTGAGCATTCCGCCACAACGAGATGATCGTCGCAGGTTGCAGGATCTTTCCCAGCGAGCGCACCAAGCAGAGGCGTGCCTGCTGGCCTGCAAAAAATGTCCGCACCGTTGGATCTCTTTTGCGCGGTCGTGCATCCTGAAATGAGCGACGGAAAAAAGCCGCGTTGTGATGAGAAGTCGACCTAGCGAGCGGAGAGCACATAGAGACAGAGGGAACACACCTCACTCGTCCTTATTCGTACGCTCTCTTCCATCGTCACGTGACATTGAAGGGGAAAAGTCTTTGAGGGCGCCCGTCGATGTAGCTATGCCGAAAAAGCTAACACTTCGGATTTTTAACTCCTTACCGCAGCAGTGGTTTGTGCTCTTAATTCTTAATGTCCAAGCTTCTGCTGCATAAGATCAAGCTAAGCAACTTCGTTGATGATGATGGGTCTCTTGAAGACTTTCGTGCTGGATCTTTGGCGTGATGTCTTCTTTGCCCGTTGCCACAAGCCAACCGGCAAATCGTTTTTTCGAGGGTGGATTGATGCGACAGTTACGTATTGAGGATATGTTCACTCAATAGTATCTCTTGGAGAAACACCAGCCCGTTTCAACGTGATATGTGTAATGCTCTGTGGTTGACGTTCATTTGGATCGAGCAAGTCCAATGATTTTATCAACGCAGCAGCCCACTCCTCTAGAATTGTGGCCACGATGATGATGGAGTCTTTGCACTCGATCCCCATGCCGTCTGTTTTCCAGAGTTGACTCCCCCTGACTACCACCTGTTCTCCAATATGAAAAAATTGCCGGCGGGAAGGAGATTCCACTCAAGCGATCTGGTGTTGGCAGAACCAAATGCCCATTTTGAAGAGTTAGAAACATCCCATTAATCGGGCAGGTCCAGCAGGCTGGATCAGCATTGCAGGAAGGCATTGAAAAACAAAGGTAGATCCTGAAAAATTAAGTAGTTTTCATTTCCACCCCGACTTTTCAAATTGGTCTCAAAGCTTTTGAATGAACGCTCGTGGACTCGTGAATAGAAAATGTGGAGATTCGCTTAATGGAATACATTTGGCAGAGCAGCGCATTCACTTCGACCAACCTTCCGCGGACTTTTCCTGAAAAACTAGGTACCCTCTTTCGAACGAGAGTCTATTAACTCGGCCCTCCAAAATCCTTTAATCTCCGAATTCCATGGCCAGCCGGAACGGAGCACGAGCGAAGCAGCGCGTGGAAACCACTATTTTCCATTGTCCAAAAATCCCGAAGACATGGGTATTGAAGAGAGCCGGTGGGAAAGTCAGTGAAAAGGATGCAATTTCCCGTTTCCGGGGACTCATATAACCTCGGGCCGTTTTAGCCCGACATGCGGAAATAGCGTATAGCGCTAACGGAAGCTGCCTTGGAGGTAGCCAACGACTATTCCCAATCATCGCGTAAAGCCTCTCGTTAATGGATGCCGCCCATTGTTTGCGATATAGCGCGATCACGCGTAAATAAGCGCCTTGCACGCATTTCCTCTCCTCTCCGTTATCAAAGGACCCGAGAAATGTTTGACTTTACAGTCCAATGCGAAGGGTCAGCTGGGTATCCCGAGGGCGTACGGAAACCGCGGACAAGCTGTGGTCGGCCGTAGCTGAGGATACAACCATCTACACCAACCGTACCGGGCGTCTTGTTGGCTTACATGCTGAGATGTGGTCTAGCTCATCAGCAGCTCAACTTCTCCTCACAACGGCTACCGCTCTCTTAGCTCCCACGATGAGGTAAACGGACACCAAACGTTTTTCCTTTCTTGCCAATATCTCGCAACTTTTACGGCCTGCGAGCATGTTGCTGGGCTCGAAGCTGTGCTCGATAACGATGTACTGCTAAATGCGGCCTTTTTCAGGCTTTGTGGGGGCCTTTTCAAAGAGGAAATTGTACAACATCCCCAAAATGTCCAGCATGCATCATTTCTAGGTACTTTGACAACGTCCTTCTAAAATTATTTCAGAAATTCTTCACGTTAAGGGGGAAAATCACAGTAGCACACAAAAAAATAGGCATATTTTCGGGAATTAATTTTGGCTGAATAAAAGTATCAATCGAAAATCTGTAAAGTAAGTTTTATAGCAATACTAAAAAAGTACAAAATGTAATTTTTTCAATAAAAAATATTTAAAAATGGCGGCTGCGCAGCATATGCCCCAAGGCGCCTATTTTTGAAAGCGTGTCGATGGCCGAAGACGTAGACTCCTTAATTTTTTACCTGGAAGAAAAAACCAAAATTTTTTAGTTTCCATATAACAACAGCTAGCGAGCTACGTAGGATTTTTTTCGATATATTGATTTTTTGCAAAATGGTGCATGTTTGAAAATAAAGTTAATTTTTTAACAAAAAAAAACGCCATAAAATCGACGATAAAAAAAAACTAAGCCATATAAAATAAAAAATCCTACGTAGCTCCGTGGAGAACGATGTTTTGAAGCTACTGTCAAAATTTCAAGTCGATCGGTAAAGATTTGCTCGAGTTATGTCTTCGGCGAGCTCAAAAAAAGTGGTTTCGAGAAAAACGCGTTTAAAGTTTTAAGTACTGAGAAACCATATGAAAATTTCATATACCTCTAATCTGCAATGCCTGCACCGTACAGTCGATTTTCGTACGCAGTATCCTTTTCCGTCCCTTTTCTAACACGACTCGACGATGTGTCACTCATAATGACAATGATTTACAAATATGACTGTTTTTTATCACTATTTATGTTATATATGTATGCACGAAAGAGAAGCGTCGTGAAAAAGCGTTGTATTCACGCAAGAAATTTGGGCACTCGGACACTTTTGCCGTATTCCATCATTTGGTATATTATTTTTAAGACCCTAAAGCACCTTTTAAGCGAAACATTTTTTTTTCGAAAAATTGAAAATTGTTCTGTGATTTCCCCCCTTAATGTATGCTGCTGAGGGCTCTGTCGAAATTACCCGCTCCCATGGTCTGCCGATAACTGACGCAATAATTGATCGCTCTGACAAATTCGCGAAGATTCTCGTAATATTACGGTTGAAGACGGTCGAATCAATTTTTTTATTTCGAAGGAAACAAGCCATTACATTTTGTTGCGATTTTTTCTTTTTTTGTAGACATTGGCGCTTCAAAACTTTCTACAAAAAGTTGTAAATAGGAAGTCAAAATGCAGGTTTAAATAAATTCTTTTGGAAATTACTTACATAGGTAATTACTCAAGAATCTTACAGTAAAATTACATGTAATCGATATTCGAGGTTCTCACCCGATCGAGAATGTTCTGAACTCTCCATGCGAACGTGCGGTGTAGGGTGACAGGCCGGAAAGAGTAACTAAATTGCCCATCCTGAAAATTCTCAAAATACCTCATATACCATGTCTCCAATAACGAACGCTGTGACATCCTCCAACTCACCGACTGAAAAACCCGAAAAATTCTCAAGAAAAACCGAATATTCCATTTCTACAATAAACAATTCCTTGGCATCCCCCAATGACGAATTGACTCAGTCTTCGTTTTGTTCACTGTCCGTGGGCACACTGCATAATTTCGCTACTAGCCCGATAAGCAGCAAACAAGCCCTTAATTGCTGCTCACTGCCCCGAGCTTTTATCATATCCGGCTGGCGGTAGTAAATTTATTTATCCGTACGTTCCATACTCGCTACCGAACGTGCCGTATTTATTTCTCGCTCGCGGCAAATTATTCTCGCACGAGGGCGCGATATTCGCCATATTATATTTAAATATATGTGGCAATTTGGAAGAGCGGTGGGCCGCCTTTAACTCGTGTAATCGCTCGCTGCGGTCCAGCCACTGTTGTACCCAGCCCGTGGTCGTCTCGACTCTAATCCCTCTAACAAAAATATGAACGCAGTTCGCAATTTTGAGCCGAAACAGGAAGCTCATTCCCGCTCTCTAGTCACTGGGGAGGGGGAGGGGGGCTTCGTAAACCCGAGTTCGCCTCGTCCTTAATCGCCCTAAACGGTTACGAATGGACAGGGCAGCCAGCAGGGCTGACTCGAGCGTCGACCGGAAGCGTACCGGAAGTGGTCGAAAGCAACGATTCATTGGACGACGGATCGAGAGAGACGAATGCACGAAAACACATACACGATATTCCCTCTTAATCAAGCCTCTCGCTACATTTTGATCAACAAAATTACCGCTCGTCAAATACATGCGCGGAAACTTGCGTTCACAGCGAAGCATGTGCCTCTTCCGGCAAATGAAATTTTAGCGTGTCGATTTCCCAGTGGAACGTTTGGAACGAGTCCCGCGAAAAGTGTCCCCAGCTAGGCGGGAAAGTTACGCACAATTCACTCGCGGCAATTGACAGAAGTTTGGTACACGCCGCAAAAGGAAAGACGGCGAAGAGGGAGGGCTTGCGAAGTCGTGATACTTTAAGCCTGGTGTTAATTGGTACGGAAACTTTTGTGCCGGTTATAGAAGCTCCCGAAATCTTTGGCCGGAATCCTTGCGGCAGGAGAGCCGTTTTCCCTTCGATTTCGTGCCTCGGTGCTCGAGGGTTGGGGATTTTGAAAATATGACTCTTTCAATGCTTGGTTTTCGAGCCTAGGGTCTTAAGGGGTATCCCTCTTTGGAAACTTGAAAAACTGTTTTTTGGCATATTCTGATAGTGTGAACTTTGAAGAATATTCGAAGGCCAACCGGACCCTGAAATTCTAAAAATTGACGAAGTTACACCTTTTGCAATGGAACGGTGTGCGTCGGGTTAAGAGGGAATGATACCTTATCGCGGTCGGTATGGTAGAACGATTATAGATTCCCACGAATCTCTGAAACGGCTCTTCAGATCCCGTCGAAACTTTGCCAAACGACGTCAAATAGATAGATGAATGGCTCTCTTCTTCTCAAATTTTCTGATTTTGAGAAAAAGCATGTAGATTGGCTTATGATAACCAAATCTACATTTTTTTTCTCAAATTCGGAAAATTTGAGGAGAAGACAGCCGTTCGTCTATCTATTTGACGTCGTTTGGCAAAATTTCGACCGGATCTGAAGAGCCGTTTCAGAGATTCGTGGGAATCTATAATCGTTCTACCATACCGACCGCGATATGGTATCATTCCCTCTTAAGGATGATTCCCGTGTAACGACAGCGGACATAAAAACACAAGAATACTCGAAAAATGCTTGAACGGCCTGCAGATTGCAGAGATTAGGTGTGCAACACGATCTCGATGATAAGCAAGGGCACTTGTATCGTGCCAGAATTGCTGACTAGTGGTATGACGACGATATTTCACAAGATCGTGTGAAATATGTGCCAAACCTTTGATGGACGAAT
The DNA here is from genome assembly GCA_951751655.1 of Ophion costatus. Taxonomy (NCBI): domain Eukaryota; kingdom Metazoa; phylum Arthropoda; class Insecta; order Hymenoptera; family Ichneumonidae; genus Ophion; species Ophion costatus. The sequence continues at coordinate 8,132,270 of OX632356.1, forward strand.
TATTTCGAAACTACATATCTTGACAAGGCAGGATTGATATCTTGAGTGACTTTCACACTATCGACTTGAATTTACACAGTTAACGTTCAAACAGTAGTCATTTTCGGTTCACAGTCGCATTTTTTTATTGGTTGAACCATTTGTTAATAACACATACAGCAGGCTATTTTTCAAGAGAGAAATGAGGTTTTGTTTGGAGAAGCTGTCATTTGTCGTATTTTTCGAAATTTTGAAAAGTGGGTCGTGAACCCATAGCCAGTTGGACATATTTGAAGAAAACATTTTTTATTCTCAAATTTTTGAGAAACAAATTTGGAAGAAGCCAAACTCAAAAAAACCAGAGCTCAACGGAATTTTCCTGAAGTGTTTTTATGATCGTTGGTATATAGGAAACAAAATTTTTCGAAAAGTTTACCATTCCTCGTAGCCTCGATCCGAACTCACTCCCGAGATTAACTTCGAAGTTCGAGCAAGCCTGCAAGCCCTGAGAGACAGAGCTCTCCGCGTGTAAAGGGAGAAAACCGGCGAGCAGCAATTTTCATGCTTCGTCGCTCTTATCAGGGACCTGGTAAGAAGACAAGGGCTTTCCAGACGCCGGATCTCTCGCTGGTCCACACGACTGTTCGCCCGTCGAGCTTTAGGTTTCAGTTTCGTCGCCGCGAAACTCCCAACCGTGCCGTGACCTCCTCTACGTATCGTCCTGCCGAGAGCCGAGAGATAAGCCAACTCCGAGAGAACTCGAGATGGACGCACGATGCACCCGCTTTCTTCTCTCGGGAATAAATGAATATCTGTATTTACCGAGCGAACGAAATCTCGTTCGCTGCGAGTAGCGGCGACCCAAGCGCACGTTCGAAAAGACGATCAGGAACTCGTAGCTGCGTCCAATTTTATTTGAAAATATTCCAGCACCTTTCTTTTAATCTTCGGAAACCGATCGAACCTTTTCTCATTCGGAATATTTTTCATAAACATTTGTAGCGCGAAATTTGTCGTTACAAAATATTGTGACATAGACTGATGACTCGTTTTTTTAAGCAATATATATTTATTTAATTTTAAACAAATATTTTCTTTAAACAAAGTGGCTGTCCCATTTTAGGTCAAAATTATATTTTTTACGTCATATTGCACAACTGTCTGGATTTCAAACACACGTTGTTTTGAAAATACGATAACGCTTTTTCGATTAATGAACATTGTCTTAAGGATTTGAGTCCCTATGAAACATGTTAATGTTAATTATTCAATAAATAGCTTCTTAATCGTCATGAAATTTTTACACGACCTCCTGAATACTTCATGTAAAAACATACAAAATTTTCAGAATTCTATCATCATTACTTCAACCTCCTTAAGGGTTGAAATAATCAATGATGAGAAAATTCTGAAACGAGCTTCCAAATTGTCGTGAAATTTTTACACGACCTCTGAAATACTTCATACAAAAACATACCAAATTTTCAGAATTTTATCATCATTTGCGATTTGCGAACCTTAATAAAAAAAGAAAGGTTCTCACATTTTTAAGTTCAAATTTTCCTTACACGTCGAATTATGCTGTTCAAATGCTTACGAAAAATATTGTAAATAAAATAATTGCTCGACAAAGTATAGAGAATCTATTTTTGAAGATTTAAAAAAGATGTATTTTTTCTTTTGTTTTTTTTAGTGATCTCCGGCACTGCCCTTATTCGGGCACACTTCGAGCTTTTCCAACTTGCACTTATGACCTTTCGGTACTGCTGCCACCGTTCCTCGTTTCAATGTTATATTACGTAATGATTCATTATGTTACAATTTATTTTACGATTTACAATTTGCTTACGCTACAATTTATCCTACGTTCAATTCGTCTCTTTACATAATAACGGCGGAAATATTCAATAAAACGAGTACAATTTATGATTACGTTTAAAGTGGCTGGAGGGAAAGAACCTTTTCTTATTCAATTGATTTACCATAAAGAAACAGCTGCACTTATCTTGGCGGTGCTGTGGGGCAGAGAAACAATTACAAGTGCCCAATTTCCGTACGTTTTATGTACGATACTTTGATCGTGAGGAGCTCCTCGTAAGGAAATACAATAAGTGAAACGTAACACGCGTGTCTTTATCGGCCTACTTGTTATAACGTTCCGGTGAGAAGTGCCGATCGCAATCGTAGTCATTCTCTCTCTCTCTCATTCTCATTCCCCCCCCCCTTCCCCTCCGACCCTCCCGCCCTCTCTCGGCACTTTCCCCCGCTCCTCGTCAAAGTCGTCAAGTTTCCGTATAGACATACCCTTAAAATTATTCGCCTTCTCCTTTCGGTACCAATACCATCCTTTCGCGAATATTTTCCCAGCTTCTTCAGTTTGTACTTATATTCGTTACTACGGACCGTTACTCGTTACTCGGGTCCCTAGTCGAACATTCGGACTTGACTACTTTATTCGTCATCCACCCTTAGGCTATCCTTACTCCAAACATTATCCTTCGTTCTTCAGCTCGGACGTGGGTTCGCTTCTGGACTTGCGTCAGAGTTGAACTTCGAAAAAGAAGTGCCTCCCTGCCGTCAGGAAGACCCTTTTGTACTCCTCGTTTTACGTAACAAATGTTACTTCAATATTGTCTCCCTTCTCTTTCGCTTTTCCAAATTCTACCCGTGAAAGAATTCAGCCAGGGCTTTGACTAGGCCCCGATTATTTTTCCCTTACTCTTTAAGGGCCCTAACATGGCACCCGACCGGGTCCCTTTGAGGCCGGTCACACTTTGTCGACGAGGGCCTTAAGAGGCGTTTGAATCAGGGCCCGACTGGTAATTCAGCCAGGGCTTTGACTAGGCCCCGATTATTTTTCCCTTACTCTGAAAGGGTCCTACAATGGCACCCGACCAGGTCCCTTCGAGGCTGGTCACACTTTGTCGACGAGGGCCTAAAGAGGCTTATAAATCAGGGCCCGACTGGGTGCCTCAACAGAACCCAATCGAAGCCATGAAGCAGCCCGATTACTGCCCTATAATGATCAACTTTATTAGTGGATACATAGCAAGCGAGGTGTTTAGCAATAATGAAAACTATTTTCTTCAAATAAAGGATTATTTATTATTCACCTCGAAAATAGAAAATAAAAAACCACTTCAGTTTTACAGTTTATATTGTATGCCCTGTAACAACCACTCCCCTGATGAATCCCGTCTGGGCCCTTTATCATTTTACTCGCTACGACCTTTTTTAAATAAATTACCCAACCCTGTTATTTTCCTGTCGGGGCCTAGTCCGATTGTGTTGTGGAAAGCCCTAGTAGGGAATCCATATTCAAACCCTCACAAAGCCTGATTTTTTTTATGGCTGCCCTTCTAATTTCTTTCACGGGTGCCCTATAATGATCAACTTTATTAGTGGATACATCGCAAGCGAGGTATTTAGCAATAATGAAAACTATTTCTTCAAATAAAGGATTATTTATTATTCACCTCGAAATTAGAAAATAAAAAACAAGTTCAGTTTTACAGTTTATATTGTATGCCCTGTAACAACCACTCCCCTGATGAATCCCGTCTGGGCCCTTTATCATTTTACTCGCTACGACCTTTTTTAAATAAATTACCCAGCCCTTTTATTTTCCTGTCGGGGCCTAGTCCGATTGTAT